>JAOEHI010001830.1:0-12239 GCA_025447815.1 Percopsis transmontana
GTAGTAATCTCACGTCTAGACTACTGCAACTCTCTACTTGCCGGATTACCGGTCTCTGCTACCAGACCCCTACAACGAATCCAAAAGGCAGCAGCACGTCTAGTATTCAACCAATCAAAGTTCTCCCACGTAACCCCCCTCTTCTGAGACCTTCACTGGCTCCCCATCATAGTCTGCATCTGATTCAAGACATTAGTGTTAGCCTACAAGGCAGCAAAAGAAACTGCCCCGCTCTACCTCCAAGCAATGGTAAGATTCCAAGCCCCAGCCAGAGCACTTTGATCTAACACCTCGGCTGGCAGGCTGGCACCTCCGTCGCTACGAGCTGCGTGTAAGAGTTGCGCAGCCCAAGTCCAGACTCTTCTCTGTCCTGGCGCCGCAATGGTGGAATGAGCTTCCTACAGCAGTCAGAACTGCAGAGTCACTACCGATCTTCCGCAAGAGACTTAAAATCCACCTCTTCAATATCCACCTCGGTACCTCGGCCACTGATCTTTCTACCTCATAGCACTAATCCCACTATAACAATCCTTATTCTATCCTCATTTCCTCCCTTTATAAAAATATTAAAAATTCCTTCTTTCTACTCTTAGATCAGCTCTTAGAATATGAAGCACTTTGCCGTTAGCAATTATAGACTGTTTGAAGAGTGAATGATAACTTTCGATTTTTGCACTTATTGACTGTTTGAGGAGCGAATGATAACTTTCGAGTAATGTTCTGCAAATGCATAGGTAAACTAGCCTTGTTACATGATGCTACGCTTATTCTGGAAGAATGTTATGTGATAGGTGGTTAATCAGTTCAACTGTTGACAAATGTACTAATTGTAAGTCGCTTTGGATAAAAGCGTCTGCTAAATGCTGTAAATGTAAAATGTAAAAGTACATTTATTACAGTAGATACAACGACCAAGTGCTTACACGCAGAAGGGCAAGGGAAAAAGAGATTTGCACAATATGGGCCCTTTAACATGTTTTGGGATAGCACTGGGGGCAATAGAATTATTTTTGTCTCAACCTCTGTTTGATAAACATAAACAAAATCCAGCATTCATTGGGCTGTGATAGTCCGCTTAGATGAAATTGTGTTATACTTAGTGCACTTAGTTAGTGCAGGGTATCTAAAACTCACAGCCAATCAAATGGCTGATTAACAATTTTCTGTGGTCTGGTTATTCCAAAATGTGACAAAGGCTTTCTGAGACTCGCTTGTGCAAGGTTGTGAGATGAGGTTTAGCTATGCAAGATTATATTCAAACAGATGGTGTGGTCTTTATAAAATATAGTTACCTTGTCATACCAACAGGTTTTTCACATTTAAAATCATTCCTCCTGTTTATTTAATATATATTGTACATCTACTATGTTTTATTATATATTATGTATTAACTAGTATTGTATACTATACAGCCATGGAAAAAATTAAGAGACCACTGCATATTCTTGTAAATATAATAATATAACTATAAATATCAAAAATGTAAAAAAGTATATATTAAATAAATTAAAAAAAAAAATATATATATATAAATGTAATTGTATATAGATATATTTTTTTAAATGGGCAGTGGTCTCTTAATTTTTTCCATGGCTGTATCTCCATTGTTGATGTAGGTGTTCTGACTGAACAATTATAACTGAAAGACTTTCTATAAAAAGAAAAATACATAAAGCTGTCAACCATAGACAAATAATGTCCTGTTCTACTTGGAAGCGCCATATAGATTGGCCTCGTTTTGGACCTTTTATTGTTGGTGGGATGCATCAAAACATGGACCAATTCACCCACTTTTGCAGTAAAATATTTGTATAGTTACAATTGAATCAGGTCATTTAGCAGACTTACAGTGAATTGTGTTAGGAGCAAGTAAGGGTTAGGCATCTCGTTCAGCGATGCTTACAGGTAGGCTAACACCGGCACACAAACCTCTCCACTGGTAGTCGCACACCCAGACCACTTGACTATCCTATTAGCCAATTACATTTACATCATTTAGCGACACGGATGCTTACAGGTAGGCTGGGCACATTGGACGCCCTTATACAAGAATTAATTTAATAGACCGTGAAAGTGTTTAAAATGCTTCCATATTTATTCGATAAAGCATATTCATTTTTGCTTATTTGTTCTGATTAATCACAGAAACATTCATTTCCATTACTTTTTTTTCATGGTTTGTTGTGAGCTCCAATTTAATGCCAAAATGTAATTTATATAGTCAAGCACATACAGACATGTCAATGTGTTTAAATGTCAGTGACTAGCATTACAGCCCACAATGATTTCAAGAAACAATAAGTGTGGTCAACATTTATGTGTATATGATTCTGAGCCCAAAACAGACTGCTTAAAATACCCAGGAATTATTCAAAGCAATACAGTATTTGCTATAATAATAAATACGGTGCTCTTTCCATTTTCTTGACCCATCAGGTTTTGTTGCAATTACAGCCAATGAAAACAAAAGTTGTCTGTAAGTAATCAAACGAGGTACATTTCCCCAAAACAGGAAATAAACTTGACCTTTATTCATACTCATTTATTTACGATACAAATCCATCCATTATTATGTCCCAAGCAAAGCAGCAGCGGATTAGAATTATTGTACTAGCCTACTTTAGTCTACGAGTGTAGGTTGAGGTATTCGCATAGTCTGCTTTGGGCTCATTGTTGCCACCTGGATTGACTGGCAGGGCACAGAGGTCAGAGCGTGGTGAACTGTAGGCAGATGTGGGCACAGGGAATCCCTTCAAGAATTTGCAGGCCGCATTGGAGATGACAATCTGACAGTTAGTCCCGATGGAGATGGACAGCACGGTGGCACCATGGGCAACCGCTTGGCTCAAATTTGTTTATGTGACTTTAAACAAGAGCATGGATAATGAGCGAACTGCGATAGTGCCGCGTCTCTGTGCTATACGTCATCTGGGGTGGGGGTCAGGAGTCCAGTGCCTTACGAGTCATTGACAGACATGTTCTCCACGCCACTCTCCAGGCCTTGATTTTTCTTCTTCCCTCCTTCGTGCTTCTTAGCCTTCTTGGTCGTCTCCTGATCAATTGGGGCAGGTTTTACGAACTTAATCATCTCAGTCATACCTGGAGGTGGGAGGAAAAATACATTCAAAATGAAGAAATTCATGTCTGAAATGTATTATGAAGCATGAACGGCGAAGACAGCAGGGTTGCAGGGGAAATTAAAGTTCTGACAACTGCTGGGCAGTACAAAGTACACATCAACACTTTCAATGTGCTGACATTCCTTTGAATAGAGCAGGGAGGATAGCTTTCTCCTTTGAAGACCATGTTTATACTTTATTATTTATTTTATTGGGAGCATATGCATGATTTATCTTTAAGGGAATTTGCCAGGACAGAGATTTTTGTGTTGCAATACTGGATTTAGAGACAACATGTTTGAACCACAATCCTTTCATCCATCATGTTTGGAATAAATCTACACCGCACAGTGTAGATTTATTATTTTGCTTAAGACAGTGTTACATGACATCAAGTAACTGCAGTGACTCAAAAAAAACACAACTGCGGTGCTATCTTTCTGCACGGTTGACTGTGAATACTGGAAATGCAGTTAATCAATTGGAAAATATGGACTGAATTTTAACTGATCTTACTAAACCATCGCTCCCTGCATAAAGCCAGCAGGGTAACTCACCGGGGGGCATAAATACCCTGAGCCTCTCAGGAATTATGATGCCTTCTTCTGTCTGGTAATTTTCCAGGATGGCACACATCACACGAGTGGTGGCACACATGGTTGCATTCAGCATGTGAACATAGTCCACCTGGAAAACAAGTAGAGAGGCTGAGGCAACGCAATGAATTAGAAAGGATCCAAATGACTTTATTGGCCCTGAAAAAAAACATATCGTTCGACCCCTAGTTTAAACAAATGTGTCTTGTGGGGGTGGGCTAACCTTGTCCATCATCTTCTTGGTCTGTCCATAGCGAATGCGGAGGCGCCTGGCCTGGTAGTCTGTGCAGTTAGAGCACGAGACCAGCTCTCTGAAAGCACCTGACCCAGGGAACCAGGCCTCCAAATCCAGTTTTTTACTGGCAGCATGGTTGAGGGCACCTAAAGGGACAGTTATGCAGATTTTACAATTCATAATTATTTTAGAGTCCCTACAAAAAATACTTTTTTTTGTAGTTTGCTTCAGCAGGTAAAGCCAAGACAGTAGCTCTATGATAAGTTAGGTTTTCCTTAATACTACGTTTTACTTTACTTTTTTTTTGTTTGTTTCTTTTATTCCCTTCCAACTTTGGACAAGCAGGTTAAGATACCGGAAAAGTAAACAATCTGCACTGTTTGTCATCCAAGTGTCTCAAAAAGGGAATATAAAGCCCTGATACAAACAAGTTAATCTAATGGTGTGTGTTGGACCTACCGGACACAATGTTGACAATGCGATAAGGAATTCCTAATGACTGGTAGAATTCCTCTGCTGTTCCGATCATCTCATCAAACATCTCCCAAGACTTGTTGTCATGGGGAGAGGCATAGATAAACTGCTCAATCTATATGGAGCAAGACAGGAGTCAAACTGAGTGGGAGGTTACAAATGAGTAAAAGCTTACATGCATACATGTATGATCAATGTGAGGGCATTGTGATTGGTGCATTCAATGTTTAGGATTTTACAAATAAGTTGACTGTGAAGCATACAAAAATACACAACTTTTAGGCAAATATGTGGTAATATTGACTAATATTAGCCCCCGGTGACTGACCTTTTCAAACTGGTGCACCCTAAAGATCCCACGGGTGTCTCGGCCATGGGAGCCCACTTCCTGACGGAAGCAGGTGGAGAGCCCAGCGTAGCGGAGTGGCAGGTCCTCAGGCTTGAGCCACTCGTCCCGCAGGAAGGCCGCGATTGGCTGCTCTGAGGTGGCGATGAGGTACTTCTCGTCTATCGCGCTGTCGTCCGACTTCTCACTGCTCTTGCCAATAACCTGAGACCCAGGAAGATGTGCAGATTAGGTTAACGTGCACACGCACAAAATATGAAAAAGGTAATGAATTGTAAGCAATTTTGTACTAGGGATGGCCATGGAGTACTTGAGTTCTCAATATGCCCAATATGCAAGGATCTATGGATTATTTACACCCCACCCCCCCAGACTTGCAGCCACTTCGGAATGTTACTGAGGTTAAAACATGACGTACAGCTTATAAAGGGCATTTAGTTACCTGGATAATTTAAATTGCTGCTTTTAGTTTAGGAAATGTCACATAATACATAGCAGGTGTGTGTATTTTGTGTTATATTTTTATCAAGTCAATGTATATTCGTTATTTAAAGCAGCCACCTGGTGTAACAAAAAGAAAGCAGCGCTGTAATTCAATTGGTGCCATAAATAAATTACAATTTAAGTTGTAAAATGCCCATTGCCATTTCGTACACATTACATTAATACTAATACATTTAAAACAGACTCAATGGAAATACTGCAAAAGAAGGGAGGAGTTTAGTGAACCTTGTCTTACCTTGTAAAGCTCCTCATCAAACTGGCTGAGCTGTGCAACCTCCTGCATGACCTCTTTCCTCATGAAGAAAGGTGTGTAAAGCATGGTGTAATTTTTGCTGTGGAGAATCCTCAGGGCGTAGTTGATTAGAGCCTGCTCTAAGAACACCAGGGGTCCCTATCAGTGAGGAGAGAACAAATTATTCAGGGCGCTTGTTTTGCTAGGTCTATTAAAAAGCTCTGGTATCTTTACACTATTTTTAACCCTTCTCTTTTGGGGTAAGAGCAGTTTTCATATAAAGAGTTTACACGCGTAAATCCTTAGCAGAGTAAGAGTTTTGCCTCCAATCACCATGAAATGTTTCATACAAGACCTAATTTACAACTTTCAGGTGACATAATGCCATTGTGTTTGGACACAAATTGAAAGCATGCGATTGTGCAAAGCACACGTGTGCGTTACTTTAAAAAAAACAGACAGAAACCCCGCTGTTTACATTGCCATCGGCTTGGTGTATTTTGGGCTTCAGTCAGTACCATCTACATGTGGTTTATACAGTATTAGTTATGTATAAATAGTATGTAAAATGCATTCTAGACATACATTTTCCCCAGAGACACAGAAATGGGATGAAAAAAAATTGCTAGAGTATACACGTATATCCATGTGCTTGCGTGTCTGAACCACCTCACCTTGAGAAAGTAGCCTCTGCTACCGGCCACGATGGCTCCCTTCTCTCCGTCAAAGCCGTCAATCATGACAACCAGGTCGACGTGGGAGTACTTCTTCTGCACACTGCAGTCGCCCCAGGTGCGCTCCACCTTATTGTCTGCATCCTGGTGGGGCAAGGGGAGGGCACATTAGAGAACACTGGAATAAATCCAGGGGGGGAAAAACTTGCATCATTCTGAGAAAGGAAAAACCCTCACACACTATCCCCCCCGATAGTGTGTGAGGGTTTTTCCTTTTTCCTTTCGCTACGCTTTTGCTTTAGACTGCGTAGTATGCATAATATGAAACTGACATCCTACAGAAATCTTTATTTAGTTTCTTTAATTTTCTACTTTTACATTCTACTCAATATTCTGCAAAAAAGGCAACTACAGCTTTCCTCTGTCCTTAGCCAAGTGAAATATGCTGATAACATGATTTCCTATTTATATATTACTGTCTCTCCATGTATGCAGTTTACGTTTGGCATGGCTTTAGTTACGCAACAGCAGGACAAAAGTGTAATACAAAAAGTAAAATAATGGTTTTACAACTAAAGCAGAAAACTTGCTGATATATTAATAGTAGCAAACACAACATCACAACGCATAGCTAGAGCTCTTCTTTCCAAGAATTGCCTGTATCCATACACCCACCTCATCGTTGCTAATGGGTACAGAGGGGTGCAGGAGGTTGCCGATCTCTCTCAGGTACTCAAAGCGCTCTGCCTCCAACTTTAGCCTCTCACTGTCTGTTTTCTGCACCGCCTCATCCACCAGCAAACGCACCTTCTTTATTTGGGTTACTGCCAGGGCCTGGCACAGGGACGATATCAGAAGACAGAGGCAGAGAAATGGATTACCCAGACAAAAAAGTATGGCAGCCACCAGACACTGCGCTGGTACTGTAATGCAATCGAGTAGTTTACCTTTTAAATATACAACAGCAAATAGTTTAAATCAGGGATTTGACTTTTTCATCACTGTATTTCCTAATCCAAGTATAGCATATACATATTTATACATAATTCAGCACAAGCACTGCTATACTGGTGGGTCAGCAGTTTGAGAGGACAGAATACCATTGCCCAAACACACTCACAAGTGCACTAATACACACACAAATACATGCTTACAAACATACCGATAATGTTTCTGATGTTAAGGCCTCTAGGTTTTGTGCTTCATCAGGGAGTGAATCATCCTCTCCAACTGGTTCCTTCTTCTACAACCCCAACAAAACAAGCAATGCAAAAATATTGACGCTTTACAAGGTTCTCTTTCGCCCCCAAATACACACACACACACACAAAATTAACCCTTTTTCAGTTCTTTAATGTATTGATGTCAGCATAGACAGTGTAGGCTAATAGAAATTCGTTATGTCGTCATACCTTCATCTTCTCCCCAATACTTTTGCTGCAGAGGTTCTTTGCCTTGTTGAGGTTGTCTGCAGTGAAGCGACCTATCAGGGATGTAATAGAATTTTAGTATCCTGCTGGGCTTGCTGTATGAAATGTGGAGACGTGTGCGTGTGTCTTGTCGATGATGAGTATAAACGGTGCCCATCTCCATCGTGGAATATTGCACACCTACGAATAAAAGCTTTAAACTGCAAAACAGTTCAACATTTTCTGTGACACGTGAAACAAATTAAACACCGGACGGAGATCGATATAACCCAGTCTGTAGCGTAAACTGCAGTGTGACGTGGAGATGGCATGGCCCACCCTGGGATTGCATCAGATTGCACGGTAAGAATTGGATGACGCACAGGTCCGTTCCTCAGAAAGTCATCTCTCCATAATATTTAACAATACAATATGACTAACATGTGGACAAACAATTAACCTACACACCAGACGAGAAACGCGTAAAATTATCAATCATAACAATGCACATACAGTCACCACATGGACCGGTCAAGATAATTAAATAAATGGCGCTAGCAGTGCTACTGTTAGCTTTGCTAGCCAGCGTGCTAACAGTAAATGCAACCGGACATATAACGGCGCTTTTAGACACTTACATTTTTTCCATTCCGTATCTGCGTCGACAAGTTTATCAACGAGTGCTACATCTTTAAACCTCTTTTTCTGCGTCTCTCGGACAATTTCTGGGTCGCCGCCTTTGTCGGTTCGGAATAGGTCCAAGTCTAACACCATCTTTACACGAGCTTGCTGCCTGTCAGAATGAGAAGAGATCTCCAGCACGTCACACAGAGAAGCAGTCAGAAGCAGAACACGGGTTGCCAGATTCCACTATTACCCAACTTTTACCGCTCACAGTTTTGCTCATAAACATGAAACCGGGGATTTTACGTGTTTTATATAGTTCTGTATTTATTAATTTCTGGTGTATGCTAAAGGTTTACTGATTAGTTTCTCAACCATGATTCTCAAAATAAAACAGAAATATTTTTTAAATCTCATACCGTGTCACGCCAAAAACCAACCAGGAATTCGGGACGCGCTGGGGGATCGCGACATTGACACATAGACTATATTAATAAAGCATTGACACGAAGAAAACCCTGTCATAAAAAGAGAGATCTATGTTGAGAACCACTAGTCTACAATGAAATTATACACCTTTTGATGTTTTCTCATAACCTGGCAGCTTCATCATTATTTTTAATAATAATACATTATTTTACTGTTGTTGGCATATACCGAACCGAACCCCTAATTCTAATAACATTTTCTATGACAAACTGAAATCTTTACTAAAGGAACTAGAGCTCAACAGTGAGGTTCTGGAAGTAAGAATTCCATTCATGCCACTAGCTACGATGTTGTGATACAATAGTATATGCTCCCGTAGAAGCCACAAGTCCGTATGATATCAAATTGTTTTAAGCAAAATCTGTATTTTTCGCGATGTCACAGAAGTACTACACTACCCATAGTCCTCAAGTGTAACAGCGACGTCTCTGATTGTTACCATGGAAATGTTTAAAACCCTCACGTTGGCTCCTACCATATATTCAGTCTATGGCTCCAACTGGCACTGAACTGTACGATCGTTTACATGACATGCTGCGTTTTTTTTAGAGATGAGAACAAGAGTGTCCAAAGGGGTGAAAATCACTGCAAGTCAGGCCATGTACTTGAGTGTAGTGTTTGTGAGGGCCAGCTCGTGGGATCTGTCAGGGCCAGTATGAAAGAAAAGACATACAGGGTTGTGGTGAGTTTTACACACTGGCTGGTTTGGTAGCTAAATTGAGCTAACCTGACACTACATAAGTAGCACCAATCAAGTTTTTACCATGCCGCTGTGAATTAATCAATAAGACTTTACTTGTACAACGCCTTTCTTGCAAGCATAATTTAGCAATAAAATAGGAAATTACCATTAAGATCAATAAAAGCATAATAGTAGAGGACTTAATGGCGGTTGAAATTTTCATTTCATAAATGCCGAAAAAAATGAAATGTTTTTTTTTGTTGTTGCTCCAATTCAAATATTTTATGGTCATGATTCATGTCATAGATGCTTGGATTGGTTCAATCCTAATCCTCCAAGTCCCAGCCAGAGCACTTTGATCTACCACATCGGCTGGCAGGCTGACACCTCCATTGCGTAGTCGTGCAGTCCAGTCCAGACTCTTCTCTGTCCTTGCACCACAATGGTGGATCGAGCTTCATGCAGCAATAAGAATAGCAGAGTCACTACCGATCTTCTGCAAGAGACTTAAAACCCACCTCTTCAAAATCCACCTCGGTACCTCGGCCATCGATCTTTCTACCTCCATAGCATCTATCCCACAAACACTATAATCCCACTATAACAATCCTTGTTCTATCCTCCTTTCCTCCCTTTATAAAAAATAAATAAATAAAAATTTCCTCCTTTCCACTCTGTTGGATCAGTTCTTTATTTAGGCTGTTAGCAATTATTGACTATTTTGAGGAGCGATTGATAACTTTCGAGTAATGTACTAAAAATACATTAGCGAAGTGACCTTGTTACATGATGCTGCGCTTATTCTGGGAGAATGTTATTTGCTTGCAAAAACTGGTGGTTAATGTTAGAGAAAAATTATGTTTGTTTTTACATTAGTAAACAAATGCTTGTGAGTCTACTGATAATATTTATAGTCGAGACCTCCTGCCCTGGTAAGGGTCACGACTTGTTTTTTTTAAAGGTATTTCAGTTAAGAGTTGACAGTTGTTTGTGAGAAGCTTGATAGATGTGCTCTCAGAGATAGGAGGGGAGAGCAACCGGAGAGGTTTTCTGTTATCTTATCTCCAATACATTTGTGAAGGAAAACAGAGCATTGTTGTGAAACACACCCATACACACCCAAACCTATATAAACCAAGGTATGGAGGAAGGTCCTTGTTCTTCCATGCTGATTGCTGTGTTGAACCCAAAATGTGTTTTGATTAAAGGAAACTGCTGAACCACGATCTTGATTGTGTCTTTAGAATTGGAATTATGGTATTATGGTAAACAGTTAACCAGTTCAACTGTTGACAAATGTACTAACCCTGTAAATGTAAATGGTGCCAGAGCCGTTAAAAAAATGGGCGTTCACTGTTGGCACTATTGTGTGTATTGTGAATTGTATTAGGTGATTTTAACTGGGCTGAGAAAGTGAACAGGAAATTCTAAAGTATATCAAATCAGTAGCTATAATCTCACTCAGATAATTCAAGGACCAACCAGGGTTACTCATCACAAATGCAGATAGATATTTTTAGTAACAAACCTGAAAGAATTATAAAATCTAAAAGGTAACTGTTATGGAAATTAATAATATACAACACTGGAACAAGAGAAAATATGGTCTTTGCAATTTAATTGTAATTTCTTGCAAGAAATGGAGAAAGTTCACAGACAGAGTTCCAAGTCTGTCTGTCTGAGAAGTGTCCCAACTCACTAAAACCAGAGTTGTCCTTTTATACATGTGAACAGACTACGTCAGGGGATGTTTGAGCAATAGCATGGACGCATGCAGTCATGACATTCTTCTTGTGTCATCATAAATACCTTTATCTGGAGGAGGTAATAGAAAAGACACAAACGGCTGTTTAAGATAGCAAAGGAGACAGGATCTGTTCAGAGAACAGCAGACATCCTTGGCAATTAAAATCCCCTACATTTCACATCATTGTGTGCTTACATCTGTCTAAACATATAGAAAGATAAGAAACAGGAGTTTATATGCATGTGTGTGTGTATATATTGTGTATACGATTTTTATACAGACAAGAGGGTTTATGTCATACCCAGTCCAATTAAAGCACTTGGACTGGACTGGTGTTCTGCAGTCTGATGACATATGAAATGCATCTAATATTATGATGGCCAAGAGTAAGTGAGACTAAAAATTCATTTTGTAAAAAGGTCACAGAGGATAGATTTAGCATTGAAGGCAGCTCTTAAATCTGGATTACCACAGGAGCTGAACTTGGACATGTGTGGGTCGTTGGCCGGGATAGATGAAGGAGGGGTGCTGAGTTTTCAAGAGGGCGAAGACAGGATGGCAAAACGAGGGACAGGCAAGACGTCAGAAACCGGGCAGCAGAACAGGAGAGGTGAAGGTACAGGAACATTGGGCAAAAAAAAGAGAACTGGGATAAGGAAGAGCTCGGAAGGACATCAACGGACCTATAGGTAAGTAGTAATACAAACTCTAGACTTGACTAACGGTAAGGTTGAATCAATGATCTGGCGGTGAGCTTCTGTGACTGTCGAGCTTAAGTATCATGGTGACTGGTCAATTAGACACAGCTGGGTATCATGTGCACCTGCCCGCACTCATGTAATTAAAATGCAGAGAGAGAGAGAGAGAGAGAGAGAGAGACTGGGTCGTGACACAATTCTATTTAGAATATTAATGATCTCCCTGTCCAGATGTTAACATTCAAATGTGTCACAAACTATGATCGCTTTTTATTTATTGTATTCATCATACAGATTTTATCTATCTCACATTGATGGACCTTTATGTATTGTTGTCAAGGCCAGGCGAGGGGAACTCAAACGCAGACACAAGATGTTCAATTAAAACTGACTTTATTGGACAAGGGCTC
>JAOEHI010001831.1:0-12239 GCA_025447815.1 Percopsis transmontana
TAAAGTAACCTTGTTACATGATGCTGTCCTTATTTTGGAGAATGTTATCTACTTGTAAAACTGGTGGTTAACCGGTTGTTGACAAATGTACTAATTGTAAGTCGCTTTGGATAAAAGCGTCTGCTAAATGCTGTAAATGTAAATGTAAATCTGGCAAGCCTTCAACCCTGACGGGGATTCTCCCGTGCATGAGCCCACACAATCTACATACCACTTTAACCTAAATGGATTAAACCAATTATCATTGGTGTTCATCTTCCATGTCCATGGCAGCTGGGACTGGTCTCCACCCCCGCCCCACCCCCACAGACACAGTCCATCTGGGCTGGCTGAGGACTCAACCGAAAGTTAATGCACTGTAATGGTTGGAAAACTTTAAACTCAAAGAGTGTGCATTTTGAAGTCCAAAGAATTTCCCGTGCTCCATGGTACCGGTTAAAATTGAGAAGGCCCTGTGAAGTTATTGGGCCACACAAAAGGCAGTGTATGTTGATGAATGGCCCCTGGTTGGTATGGGGTCATGAGAGATTAATTTACCCGCTGGTGTCTCATTCAGATCTTGTGCTGTTTAGACAATGCGTGCAAACACGATTTAATGCGAAGCCTAGACTAGCCCTTGCACACAAAACCTTAACCTGGCCCCTTCTGTGAGCCAGGTTAAAAAAAATAAAAAAATAAAACGAAGCCCTAGCAATGACTAACTCATGACTGTGGCTCTTCCCAAGGTCTACCACAGAACACAGCAAAGCCCTGAACACTATTTAAGGCTAATGACAGTCAGGCTTTTCCATCTAACCGCTGTATCTTGGCTATTTAGCGTTCTGTTGCTACGGTGTTGCTATACGGCGGGGCCATTGCTGTAATGGGTGACATTGCCTATCTAGCTTGCTCTGAAGATAGATTTGTTTAGGAAGGAAAGCTTTGGAGACATGGAGGACCGGGCATGAGAGACTGATCAGGGCCGAAGGAGATTGAGTGAAAAGGGGACTAGGGGTGGGTACATAGACTTTATGCAATTACAATTGTGTCATTTAGCAGACACTTTTATCCTATGAAACTTGGGTAAAGTATTATGGCACAGGTAGGGGGTTCAGATATCTTGCCTCCCCCCCCCCAATATAAAAGATGGATGTAGTGTGTGTTTTGTAGTTTTTTTTTAACTCAAGATCTGAGTTCATGGAAGGGAGTTCTGAAGACAGATTTGCGATGTACTGTTTCTGAAATTGGCTACTGAGACCTTAACTTAACCTTAACCTGCTAATCTAAAATAACACAGAAACATTGTTTCTCGTTGACCACCATTCCCGGTCGCTGCTTGGATGTGTATCATGAAGAAATACTATGGAAGGAAACATAATGAGGATGGCTGTTAGAAAAGGCTAGCAGCAGTGGGGGCTCCGTTCTTCGAAAGTCTGTTTTGCAGGGTTGACTTGAGTCCAGTTCATTCATTGGACCATCAACCTGCCGTGTGCTTGACTGGAGCAGGTGTCCCAGACACTGTTTACATAAAGCAGAAGTGGCCTTAACTTGAAACTTGTATTGAATTAAAGAGTTTTATTGTTGTTGTGTTTTTTTTTTTTTTTTAATGTTCTTCTAGTACCTTTTACACAAATCGTAGATGGCGAGACAAAGACCCTCAGTTGTCAATAGAGCAGAAAAACAATAGCCGCTTTTCTTTGTGGAAGTCACCATTGGGGTTTTGATATTGATCTTCCAACTTCCCTGAAGGATGGGTGTACTACAGACTGCAGAATTCTTGTTATCTATTACGTTTTGGACTGAGTCTATTATTTACTTTAAACTGGAGGCTTAATTAGTTAATTACGTTAGTGTTATTCACTCCACCAAGGAAATGACCTGTAGATTTATTGCTTGAGGAAAAAAGCAGATCGATCGGGTCACAACTCAATGAGCACTTCATTGTGATGCAATAATAGAGCCAGACAAGGCAAGAGACTAGGTGCGTCTCTTCCTCCGCTCCTTTTTTCTCCATGTAGGGTCTCCCACCCTTTTCAGAAGGCAAGCTAATGGGCTACAGAATTAGAATATGACGAAGTTTGTAATTCCTTTTGCGGTTAGCCTTACTCACTCACTTACTCACTCACTCACTACTCATGTGTTCCAGGGAGTAGCGCTAGCTGGGATAGCTGGGCTAGCTGGCGCGCAGTCAGCAGTGCCTCTCCCTTGGCCCCGGGCCTGGTTCCTGCCGTGTCTGTGCGTAGGTGTCGTGTCTGCTAATGTAAGTTAATCAAGCTTTTCTTGCGTCCCTGAACCGTCGCTCACCTCCCACATTAACCTCGCATCAAAAAGCGTCTGTGGAGTATATGTGGAGCTAATGCAGCCACGCCCACACCCTCCTTGAATTATGACCGTGAATGTACAATGCCATCTCTCTGCTGAATGTGTCGGTTGGTCGCGATTGAAAATAAAAACCGTTTTGGTCGCCTTGGCTGGTTTAGGTAAATTATTTGTTTACTTTAAGCTTACTTTCAAAGTTTAGTGTGCCTTACCAGGCATACTTGTAATCTTTCTTTTATTAGATTGATGGAAAGCAGGTTCCAGGGATTTTTGTATCCATTTGTTTTATTCACCATTTACATTTACTTCGTTTAGCAGACGCTTTTCTCCAAACCGACTTGCAATAAGTACATTTGTCAATGGTTGAATAGGTCATGCGACACTTATCGTAAGAAAACAACATTCTGTTAGAATAATGACAGCAGCATGTCATCAGGGTTATACATGATCCCACTACATATATTACCTATTAACAAGAGTGTTATGAGGTAGAGAGGTCGGTGGTTGAGGTACCAAGGTGGATTCTGAAGAGGTGGGTCTTAAGTCTATAAACATATAATACATGCCTGCATGTATTGTACACTATATCTAGAAACTGAACTTTGTGTTAAATATCTTACACTATTAATATTTTCAACTATCACCATGCTACCAGACCTCCAAATCCTTCATCTTTTTGTATTCTCTAGATCAGTTGATTTGGGACGGTGATTTAAGCCTTGGCGTTGACCGTGAGCTCACCAGAATTAATCTTGAGCATGACTTGGTTGTTTGACATCGTAGTAAAACGCCACATGCCGCTGGAGTGCCTCACGGAGAGCATGCACGGAGCGCAGAGCCCGCCCCACCCCAGCAGGGCTCGGCGGGGCTACAGCTAAAGGCGGCCAGCCTACGCTCCAATGGCTGTATAAGGGCACAGGGACTGTGCTTTGCTGTAACGGCAGAGGAGCGGGAGAGAGGGAGAGAGACAGATGGGGGAGGGAGGCGGCGCGAGCTTCCATCTGGTAGTCCTTAAAACCCCTGGAATGCTTTTGCTTTAGTTACACAAACTAAACAAGCGGTTCTCGCCAGGACGGTCCGTCTCTGGTGCTTTGGATCCAAGCTCCTCTGCTTTCTCTAGGTGTCTCTCTCTCTCTCTCTCCCTCTCTCTCTTTCGTCTTCAACGCTGAAATTTCTCTCCCCATTTGAAAAAAAAAACCCCAACAAAACTAGACGACCAAAGAAATAAATATGTTCAGCCTCCTTCCCAGCCTATAGAAGAGCAAAGCCAGCTGAAGACCATCCATCTTCTCTGACATGTTCTGGCGGCCCCGTCTACTAGACCCAAACCCGTCCTATAGTGTCATTACTGCCGGTGAGTGATGGTTCCTGGGCCTCCCACACCAAGGGAAAGTGGAGGCAGCAGGCTTCTCTGTTTTAGTCATTATACACAATCTGGTGTATCTCGCTGTCCGCTAGGGCACTTACATGAAGCTCTTCCATATAGGCACATAGAAACAAGCTGGTTTGAACGTGGACAGATGCAGTAGGGTGATATCCTTGTCTGCAGGAAAAAGGCGACGTCATAGGAACTGCCGTGGGCCAGCAAGGGCTATTTAATAATGTAGTTATGCCTATCCTCTCTGGTGGACCAACCTATGTGCTCTTGTGGAGCGTTTTCCAGGACCCAGACACCAAACCATTACAAACTGCCAACGGAAAGGCTTTGATGAAAAAGCAGTAGGCTGAATCATTATTGTATTATCGCAATCAAAGATGGCAGCCGGACAATGATTCAAATGAAAATTGGTGGTTGCTTATAACGTTTCACCCAGGCAAATCATTGCTTCGAACGGATGTAAATTGCATACACAATTGATTTCCATAAAATACTAAGTCTCCGACAGAGACGAGCGTGCAGACGGAGACAGTCGGACCAAAATAGTTTAGTTTCTTCGCATCTTAGCCAAGCCTTATCTCTGCGGATGGATTTATGGTGTTTTGACAAAGGCAGTGCTCTTGCGACTAGTTCCATTATTCAGTTCAATGCTGCCAAATGAGGCGAGCGAGAGAAAGAGGGAGACTAAAAAACGAGTCAGAAAGAGATGAGAGGGACTGCGATTGTATCATCCCTGTCTCAATTGGGGATTACAGTTAGATGGAGATTTTTTGAGGCGCTGAGAAAATGGGGATTTGTCATTTTCTGGCACTCGCGTATGCAGCTGTTTATAGTTGCTACTCTGTCTGTCTCCACTCTGCCTTCAAGACTCTCATATCCAGAATGTGTTGCCGCAGTGTCCATGCAGAATATTCAAGCCCAATGACAGATTCTATACACCAGCTTCGTGCTCGGCCTCAGACTTTGGGGTATATTTGAAGCCAGTCGTTGAGAGGAGCTAAATAATATCTCTAGTGACATATCGACACAAGATCTGCACGGCTCCGTTTCCTCAGCCTTGTTACTAGGCAAGATTGTGTTGACGTGACATGCAATTAAATCCGACTGACACTTTCTCTCTCTCTCTCTCCCCCTCTTCCGGTTCGCCCTGCCAGATATCCGCCACCCGGAGGAGTTATCTTTGCTGCGTAAGCCGCGCGATCCGAAGAAGAAGAAGAAAAAGTTAGAGGAAGCCGAGGTGGAGGCACTGGAGTTGGAGGGTCCTCTGTTGACCCCAGGTTCAGGTAAGCTCACTGCTGTAAGCTTGGGCACCAAGGTTTAAGGCCTGTACCATTTTAAAAAGGTGTCTATCAACACAACAGTTATTTTACAATTAAAAAAAATGAATAAATAAAAAAAAAATGTATTGTTTGACAGCAATATGATTTTACAAATACAGTGGGTTTGTAAAATTGAATATATGCGATTTTAGTAATTTAAAGCCTCCCGTTTTGGGCAGGGTATTTCCATGTGTGCTTTATACGCAAGCAGAATTAGCATTTAGCCTCCAATCACCATGAAAGCCCTCAGTTGCGAGGAACTACTTTCAGTGGAAGTAACGTCATTCCTTTTCAATGCAAATTCGAGCCACACATTTAGACAAAGCACGCACATGCCCCGTGATCATACCCCGTGCGGTGTCCATGCGTTACGGTGACCCAGCAGCTCTGCCCTGCGCAAACCACCCCTTTAAGTCAAGTCGGCAACTCATCCCTAGCCCATCTAGCTGTATGGTCCATCTACAGTCATTTGTGTTAAATATAGAATTGTGGGTTTAAATTGTGGTGATTTTTTTTTTTTTTTTGAAAAACACATAATTGAAATGATGCAGCTCCATTCTGCAGCAGGTTGAATAGCAGGTTCCACTTTGTCCTCCCCCTTTTTTTTCCGAATTGGCGTTGTGGTGAGAAACCGCCCAGATAACTGCAGATTGCTGCGCCTCGTTTCTAGTGACCAAATATGAACGTGTGAGTTTGAGGCCAGCGTGGGATCGACAGACCTGGAGTCCCAGCTCCTTGGCAGGGGGAAGGAAGAATGTTTGAGATTCCGCGCATAGTTGGTCACGCTGCCATTTTAAACCTCAAACCAGGCTGTACAACTGCAGCTCTACAAACCCTCCCTTCTCCACCTCCCCTCCCTCCCCCTTTCCTCTCCTCCCTCTGACAGCGATGAGCTAGCTGCAGCCATGTGAGGAGAGAGAAACCGAACAGGAGAGGGCCCATCGCTGTCTCAGGGTTAGCATTAGCCTTCATTGCTAACACTATACATTAAAGTGAATGTGGCTCATGTTTCTAGTCGTAAAGCTATCTTAGTCTAGCTTGTAGATTGCTTATTTTGATAGTAACCTTTTAACACTCTTCTGACAAGTCAAATACAAATCCAGTGCAACCCCCAGTAAATGGGAAATTATATACAATTACAGCAATATATACATGTATGTATGTATGTACTGTATGTATATAATTACAGTGGAGAACATCCACAGAAGTAGCAGCCTTCCACACATACAGTATTTTATCATCGCTTCTCTTTAGGGTGTAGCCCATTATTGTTTCTGTATCCGTGCCTTTCCCCCTATGGTCAAGATATAAATGTTTCTCTGTCCACTGCATACGAAAACACTGGTTTGTTTCCTCTGGGAGATTGTTGTTGTGCTAAAAGGTCGAAAAGGAATTTGCAGAATCTGTTTACTGTACACTTCTCTCTGTCTTTCTCTCACACACACACACACACACACACACACACACACACACACACACACACACACACACACACACACATTTCCTGCCCTACCCCTCTGCGATCACATGCTGCGTTATGAGCAGTGTGTATTTCATGGCCAAGTTGCAGAGAGTTATTTTGCCCTCTAAGGGGAAGGACCTGGCCTCTTAGCCCACGTCTCCTGATAGATATCACAAGACCCAGCAGGCTCTGTGGGGATGTAATTGACAGGCGCAGAGGCTAACAGTGGTTCACTGCCGGCATGATTTAAAGTCACTGTCTTCATCAACAGTCCTCATATTATCCTCTTTTTTTCAAACTAGAGGCGCGGCTACCACTGTCGATGACTACTTATTCTGTATTGACCAAAAAAACTCATTAAGTATACATGGCATCATTGCGTACATTCCCGCATGATGCAATACCCAATGATCTCTGAAGGAGGACGACCCAAACCTCAAGGGTGTCCCCACCCACTTTCTCTGTCCACCAACCCCTGTAATAAGACCCACTGTATTTTCCTTTTTCTGGTGGGGGAAAAAAAACCATGTTATTTATTCTCAGCTGTTCCCAGGACTCAAACTCAAGGTACCAGGGCATCGAGTCCCACTGGGGCCACCGCATGCACACTGTATATTGTATCTAATTATCCCTTTGCTCAGCGTGGAGAATGATGCGTCTGGGTTGTCCAGCACTATACAGATGTGTGCATTTATATGCAGGGGGCAGTTTACATTGAAATGACGCCCCCCTGCCTGGCTTTTCAACCAGCAACGTTTTGTGGGCTGGGTGAATGAAAATGGTGGAAGCCATCACCGGTCATGCCAGGGTGTCCTCCCGCCGTAAAGAGGGCAAACTTGAGTCCTCTCCTCAGAGATTGGCAGCTGGATGATGCCTCGCTACTTGTATTTCTCTATTTGTCTGCTTCCTGTGGTTCTCTTTTTAATAGTATTTGTTTGTTGTCTCACTATGGGGAAGGGCCTCGGGAGACTAACTGAAAGGGAGTTCCCCATAGTGAGTCCCTCCATAATGCTGTACAAGAGAACCAGTACGTCTTTAATGTCCTATCTCTATATTTTTCTTTTGTTCATTTGTATTCCTTCACCTCTTTCCTGTCTTTCGTTCTTTCTGTTATTCTCTTTCCATCCTAGCCTCTGAGATTATATTCATCGGACCTGTGAAAGGTAAGCTTCTCTCTTTCCTCCTTTTCCTTTTTTTTTCTTTGCTGCTGACCCCTCTGCTTCCCCACGTCTCTCTCCCTATCCCTCAACTCCACGCCTAGAGTGCTCAGGTCACCTGACCACCATTGGCGCTGGTCGCCTGGTCACCTGAGGGCTCCCGGAGAGGAAGTCAGCCGACTCGGGTCGTCACGTGATGAAGGCTTTGCCTCCCATTAGAGCCCGGCTAAAAGCTCACACCTCCTTGTTGTTAGCTATTTCAGGTCTGCTCACTGCGCTTGTGGACTGTTTCCGCTGGACAGCTGGTCACTCAAGCTCACAGAGGCGCTGGGCCGTTAGTTTGGTGGTCAGTACACATAAAAAGCTCTATCTTACAGCCCACACAGAAGCTCGGTGTAAAAGGGACACCCATAAGTGAGACTTTCATTAGTTGATGACCCTCTCGGTGTTTACATCTGGGTCTCTCAGAGCGGGGTGGTCCCAGCCTGCACTGTTCCCTCGTGAGAGAGGATTAGGGAGTCGAGGCATGTCAACATTCCTGGGTCTTTGCGACCCTGCGTTGGAGCGTCAGTCATAGGGGAAGAGGAAAGAGTAAACACGTGGGGCGGCCTGGTGGTGTTTTCCCTGGGCTGCATGCTCTCTCCCTCCCTATCTCAGTACAAACTCTCACTCGGGATATTTGGGATTCCACAGAACATATGGGAGTTGTCTCTGTGGCCATTGGAAATATCAGGGAGAGATCTTCAAAGAACCAATAAACAACAAACTCCTCCACCAGGGATGGGTTGCCTTGGCCTTCACCCTGTTCTCATGACCCCAAATACAAACACACACACGCACAAGCACGAACACAAGCCAGGCCCACTTCCTGTTTTAGGAGAGATTTAGTGCTTTGGCCAATTTTGTTTCTTGACCTACAGAGGCAAGGAGAGCTGGGCAGTTGGGGCCAAAAATACCCCGCAGGGCCAGTAACAGGAAATGTAACCGTTCACACTGCTGCCTTGGACTTATATTTAAATTAGGTCAAAAGTTTATTCATTCAAAGAAGTGCTACGTCAGCACTTCTTTGAATGAATTTGAGCGTTCATCTTAAAATATGAGGGTTTAGCTGTGTCAAGCCCTTCACCTGTCTGTGACGCTGGTTGTGCTGTAGTTTGCTGTGTGCGGTGCTCTCACGCGGGTTTTCTTTCTCAAAAACATAATGGGAGACTCTCGTATTGTGCATCATCTGCATGCCGACTTGCATCAGCCCAGCCAAACGCAGAAGGACCTAGTTGAAGCCAATCATCTGCAACATGCTGGCTGGCTGTCACACTTTTTTTTGTTGACCGCTATCTAGCAGCTAACTGGCTAGGCTGCAAGAGTGTGCGTTTTTTATTTTTATTTATAATTTGTATTGTTTTTGCAGACACGTTTTTCTGTGAAAATGCATTGTGTGATTGACTTTGAATCTTTCATGAGAATGTGAAGAGCTTTATTAAACCCCTAGAGGACATTGTGTCAGTGTCGGTACAAGCCATAGATTTTCCTTGCCCTATTCCGTTAAGGTTAAGGGGTTGCATTAATTTCCTGTCTACAATGTGGGCTTGTGAAACCATTTAGGACTTTTTTTTAATTCAAAAAGTTTGCGGAAAATACAAATATTCACGCAACTCATCAGTTTTATGTTTTGTACCGACATTCTTCTTTCTCTTGAACCCACCACAAGCAACTAACTTCTCACTGTGTGTTTCCAGGGAGTATCTACTCCAGTCCCGGCCTGTACAGTAAGACCATGACCCCCACCTATGACTCCAGAGATGGTAGCCCCTTGTCACCCACTACTGCCTGGTTTGGAGACAGCCCTCTCTCTGAGGGTAACCCCAGCATTCTTGCTGTCAGCCAGCCAATTTCCTCGCCGGACATTTTGGTGAAACTCTACAAGCCCCAGTCCCTCTTGGACAAGGCCAAAATCAACCAGGGGTGAGTTGTCTGTCTACTTAAGATTTTTTTTATTATTTTTTTTTTAAACAGTTGTGTAATTAAGCAAATCTGTCAGAAATGGTGGACAGCGCCACAGTCTAGACTTACACAACCAATTGGGTTGTGCTTTAGAGCTACAACGATTCATCGATTAATCAATTAGTTGTGACCTATTAAATTAATCGACAACTATTTTGATAATCGATTTTGAGTATTTTTTTTTAAGAAAAAAGGTCCAAATGCATAACATGATATTTGAGGACATCACCTTGGGCTTTGGAAAACACTGATGGAATTTTTTTCAATGTGTTTCCAAGCACCAATAACTATGTAATATCTTATAGATAGGTCAATAATGATAATATATAGGTCATCAATAAATGGGTAATTAATGACGCCTAACTGTGATACAACCACTAATATCAAATTAGAGAGGACACCCAAAGAAGGAGAAAGGCATTGTTTAGGACTGAAAAAGTTTTATAAGTGTCACTATTTAGGGCCACTAATTGAAAAGCTAACCCATTTTATTATTTTTTTCCCAGAAGATAAGGAAAGGTGTATTTATACAAAGGTATTCTGTTGTGATATACAATTCAGGATAAATCCTCCATTACGCACTTTTTATACAGGTGGTTGGACTCATCCCGCTCTCTGATGGAGCAGGACGTGAAGGAAAACGAGGTGCTACTGCTGCGGTTTAAATACCACAGTTTCTTTGACCTCAACCCAAAGGTACATGCATGACCCACAGACTCCTAATTATAATCTCAGTCTTAAGAAATAGGCTTAAGAAACCACTCATCTTCTGTCTTTATGCTGTGTAATAGTAGCATAGTAGCAATAGCTTCTTTGTGCTCTGTGGTAGTCTTTATTCAAGGACAATATTTCTAGTGCCTGAAAGTTAATTATTATAAATTCAATATATTGTAGGTTTTTTAGTGTAAGCTGGGGAGCTGTGCAGTCAGGAGTCAATATGAATATAGCTGTATGGTTAACTGTTCTGCATTCTCTGCAGTACGATGCCATCCGGGTGAACCAGCTCTATGAACAGGCCAAATGGGCCATCCTGCTGGAGGAAATTGAGTGCACCGAGGAGGAAATGATGATGTTTGCTGCCCTGCAGGTAGGGGTGTGTGTGTGTGTGTGTGTGTGTGTGTGTGTGTGTGATGTCCCAGTTGGCCTGGTTCAGTATTGCTTTGTGTCAGGGTCTGCAGTTTGAAGACCTGCAGTCCTCTTCCCTTTGGGCATGCTGCCTTCTCAACCACCAGCTAATGAATTAGACGGGCTGTCAGCCCCGAAGCTGAGCCATATGGCTGCCTATTCTGCTGGGGTGTGCTTTCTGAAAACTTGGCCTCCGTACTTTGTTGCCAAAGGTATCATCGTCTATATTCCCAAAGGGCTCATCGATATGCTACGGCAATCACGAGATCTTGGGAAAAATACTTGAATTATGAATTATTAATTTCAGTTAAATTGCGACACTTCTTCATTTGGCCCACTCAATTAAATTGGGGTACAGTAGATCTTATCCACAACCTCCAATGTTTTAATGACAGAAAAGTAGTGTGGAAATATTGGAACTTAATTTATAAGTTAATCGTTTAATTGCAAAGTAGAAGGCAATAATTATTTTTGTAATGTCTGTGAGGTGTGAATGTGCCTATTTTATGTATAGCCACAAGCTTTAAATTTAAAATTCCCATATAGAAATCTCCTAAACCTCTTATCTTATTTGAGTTAGATAAGCAAACTGTGCCAACTCAAATTAATCTCACAGAACACTTTCATTAGGCCAGGCTAGTTCTGCTGATTTGCCCGTTTAAACCTAACATTACTGGATGCACAAGACTCATGGCTGTATTTCTATGAACGGTGTAATAGTAGAGCAAGGAAGACGCACTACTCGTGTGTGTCTGTGGATTTATAGAGGAATGGGGAGTGAGCTAGATGTGCGAGCCCCCTTTGCCCCTTCAGGTTGCCCCCTTAGACTCGGGTTGGGGGGCGCCCCCTGCTATTTCAGACCACCATAAAGTGTGGGTGCCAAGACCTGAGGACGCCACCTTGTCCTCACCCCCAGGGTAATTATAGAGCATCTTGAGCCATCGCTTGGCTAGTGGCTCAGACCACCCATTTCAACTAGCCTAGAGTTTTGCGTTCCTGTAAATGACAGCTTGCTCTCTTGAGGTGCGCATAGTTTTTCATCAGGGGCTGGTTGTAAGGATGCCTAACTGGTTTACTGTTACTTGTCCTCAAAGAAAGGAGCTAAGATGGTAATCCAAAAGTGTGTTTTCTGGCTAGTCTGTCGCTACCTGTCTGTTGGCGCTGTAGCAGAGCACTTTCTAGAAGCTAGCACGAGCCCTGCACTTGAGGCTAGCACTTCACTGATGAGGGCTGGACATGTGTGGGATGGGTTGTAGGCTATGGAGAATAGATGCTAGGGTTTCACCCAGGCTATCCAAATATCTTTGGCTTCGTTATAAGAAATAGGCCTAGCTCACACACGCACGCACACACACACCTAGTCCAAATTTTACGAATCTTCTTAGTATAGAGAAAGAACATTATTGAAACCGCCTCTGTCTGTAATCTTAATCTCTCTCTCTCTCTCTCTCTCTCTCTCTCTCTCTCTCTCTCTCTCTCTCTCTCTCTCTCTCTCTCTC
>JAOEHI010001832.1:0-12239 GCA_025447815.1 Percopsis transmontana
TAATTAGATAGCCTATCGTGTTGGCGCCCTCTACTGTTTCCCCTGCTTTCTACCTTTCCCCCCGTGATTTTGTCTATCGCGAATATAAGACGACCCCACATTTTTCAGCCTATTTTTAGGACAAAAACCTAGTCTTAAATTCGGGTATATACGGTGTGTGTGTGTGTGTGTGTATATGTATATGTGTATATGTATGTATATATATTAAAGAAAGATCAGCAAATATGTAACATGGTGACTCGATGTGCAAGCAAGTGACAGTAGATGTATGTACACTTGAGAAAAATGTATGCAATTTCTACGCTGTGATTGCTGCTGTAGTTTGTTGTACATACTGCCCATTATTCATACTCATACATACACTTCATAAAGCCTTTTTCAAATGTTCTTATAATGTGACTCAATTAAATACAAAGAAAAGTACCCTTTTTTTCAAAGCCCACCACATTAGCTGCCAACCACAGCACAAGTGGCATTAATGGCCAGTGCTTGAGCTGAAATCCATCCAGTGCGGGGGTTAGCTACATGAGAACCAGACTGTGTTCTTATTTCACTGAAGCCCATCCATCCTACGGACCTAGGTGAATGGCACATCGCAGAGCTCATACTTGATTCATGTAGTGAGCTTTTGCTGGATCAATACTGCCTCTACAAAGGATCAGATTTATCCATCACAGCTCTTTCCACTAACTGGCCTGCGCCAAGCGTAGAGGTCCTCTCTCCGGGAACTGCATTTTACAAAAAATAATTCATAAATGAACAACTGGATTTCTGAGGAATTTATTCTATTTGCTGTCCTTTTGTACATTTCAGACTAGCTAGTGGGCGATAATTAAGGCCTTGAGGTGTATGAATTAAAGAGTAACTAAACCCTTTTGTTCTAGCAGAAGTGCACCCAACTAAGAGATTCAAAAAATAACAAGGCAGGATAGGTTAGTGGTTAGGGTGACCGACTCACAACCAAAAGCAAACAAAAACCTGACTTGCCCCACGCACCTGTTAGCATACTTAATAATTGTACAGTGTCAATTTGGGTACAAGTTTATAAATGTAATTGTAAGGCATAGGGGAGCTAAGACACCCCTCCCTAACCCCCTCTCTGTGTCCCTGTGAGACAGACTAGACAGACTTTGTTTAACCTGTAGAGGGCAGGGAATTCATTGAATACTTTTCAACTAAAAGTGATCTTTGGGGTTAGTTGCTTATTAAAAAAAGGGGGGCGGGCTGTGTATGATTGGAGCATTGTGTTGCTCATCCGATCCAGAGGCTTTGCTTATTTCCACATTTCATTTGATCATTAGAACCCTGCTTTTTTATTCGGAGTATAAGGGTTATGTAAACTGTTGAGGAGGTTGAGCTGCAGGAGCAATTAACTGGACAACGCAACACCCTCCGCTAAACCTAAACTAATTTCTCATGTTTCCACGGTGGTTCCTCTCAAAGTAGCTTTTGTTATGAGTGTGCGCATGAGGGGGTTACTTTAGCGCACACAGTACCAAAACAGTTACAAGATTTCATCAAGTATTTATCCTCCAGACACCTGCACCCAGGCAATCCATAAAAGGGAAGAACCCTCTGGAGCACTAACTGTGTTTATCTCCTTAACACTGGATATCTACTGAGGCTCTCCTCACTAACACTTACACCTTGAGTGTGTTTTTCTTTTAAGCTACATAGCAGCTTTAGTGCCTATTCAAAACGAGAGATAATATCAAATAGCGCAGTTTGATTACTGAAATGGGATTGAAGGATACACATTTTTGTAGAACTTCTGTGGAATGCACTTTGTCTAAGTGTTCCTCCACCAAAAGGCCTAAAGTAAGATACTGGGCTCTAGTTTCCGGACGGCGCAAGTAACAATTTTGTTGGGCACAAATAAAACCAAATATTGCGCTAGCGTCTCCGCCTGGTCAGACCACCTCTTAGAGCAGACGCAGGTGTTGCGTGGTAGTTTCTGGGCTTTAGGCGCAGGTGCACTTCAGCGCAGATTTATAAGTATATAACAAAAGTGGCGTCTGTTATGTTGGCCCATTTTAACCTTCCTTAACCTTTTTTAATCACAAAATGTATACACGTGTATCATTGTCTTTCAACATAAAACAGTCAATGCTCGTCATTACGCATGGAAAACAACATGGTGATAGGGATTTAAATTTTTTTATTAACCTCATTCAACCTGAAAGGTCTAACTGATTGCCTAGGCTAATTGATTAATCACAACTATTTAAGGTTTCCTGCTGCATCCATAGAATGCACCGGAAAGACTTTACTTTCCGGTGCAATGGACTCGCCGTCCATTACGAAATTGTCAGTTCTCCATGACAGAGAGCGTGCTGCTGTTAAAGGGAATGAGAGGAGCTGATTTTATTGGCCATTATTATAGACGGCCCCCACCACCATCACTGATCATTTATTCATTTTAAATCAACCCTTTTACAGCTGTGTGCAAGTTGCGCCCGATTCAGCCACCGCTACATGTCCCGAAATTAGTAAAAAAAATACTGTTGTATTATGTTCCTTTTCCAGTAAATCGGTGGAAAAATGGATGTTTAAATTTTGTCGTTAAAGGTCCAGTGTGTAATTTCTAGTGACATCTAGTAGTGAGGGTTGCGAATTGCAAACAGCCAGTCACTCACGACCTACCCCTCCCTTTGCAAACACGAAGGAGAAGCTACAGTGGCCGACGTAGGATTAAAGATGTCGTCGTCTGAGACAGCATAGAGTAACAATTCAAGCAATGAGGTTTCTTTATATAGAGAGAAGAAATTATAAGTTACATGAAACAATCCAACTACATCTTTTACACCACTGACAAGGGAAAAGTCACTTATCTCTGTGTCTATAGCTAGCTTCTAGCTAATGCTAACATTATTAAACAGTTTTCATTTGCATTGCTAAAGTTGGAATACCTTACCTCTCCAGCTTTGAAAACATTTATCCCTCATTAGAGCCTTCCATCTGCAGAAAAGCCACACAGATGTCTACCCGTAATTTCTGCCTGCGTCGCTCCCGTGTTTGTCTGGCTTCATCATGCTTTCGCTTTTTCGAAGCAGATTCCCCCTCCGTCGACTCTTGTGCTAAATAATAGCTGTGGTCCTCCATTTGTCCAAAATTCCGCTTCTAATAAAGGAGAGGACTTTCTACTACTACCTAGTAGTTAGAAACGTACAACTTCTTCTTCTGCTGCTTCTCTTTCAAGGTAGTGACGAAACGTGCTCTGTAGAGCTGTTTGTCTGCTTTGGGCTACTGTAGAAACATGACGACGCAACAGGGCGACGTCCATAGAGGGGGTGCCTGCGGTTATGTAGATAGAAATGGCTGATTCAAAGGTAATGGAAATATCATGGTTTATTATATAAGGCATTTATACACCACTGAAAACATAGTTATGGATCCTATATTGCATTTCTGTCACTAGATCCTCACTAGACCTTTAATTAAAAAAATATGCACGTCTGGAAGATCACGCAGGCTTTCACAAAAAAATTTGGACAAATGTGATTTTGTTTTGTATGTATTTTGCCATTGGTGCTCACTGCATATAGCAATGTGTGTGTTCGAGCAAGTGAGTGTACATTTGTGTGTGCATACACACTAGGTTATATTTGCACTATTGCTTACTCCGAGAGCTTGAGCACACAGCCCTCTTCAGTTCCAACGAAGGCATGATTACATATTCAACAGGCACCAAATGGAGACTCAAAGGGTTCACGGTCCTTCCATTAACTTGAGTTAGCAATGCCCCATGAAAATCAAATATTACCTATATTGGATTTCTAGTTTAAGCAGAACTGAGATGTAGGGCATTTCCTGACTCAGGTGGTTCATATTATCACTGGAGTTACCTTTGTGCCTATCCGAGGGCAGTACTGTAAGAATCTATTTGTTCTTTCCTATGACAAGTCTCTTTTGAAAAGGCACAACCTCCTGTCACCCTGCTATCCCTGCAAAAATAAAGGGCATTAGTAATTTTGTCCAAAATTACTTTGCTCAAAATTGCATTGAGAGACAGGGGGCAGTGTAACAACTGTAGACAAAATCTCAGCGACTCAGTGGCAGGGAGAGTTCCAAACTTCATCTTTATTCAGATTTTCAGTGTCGCCGTGTAGTAACAAGGATAGCCATTCAAAGGATAGATTAGGGTCCATCTGATGTTCTCCCTTTGTAAAAATTCTCTTGACTTCAGTTCAAACGTACAGTAAATTTAAAATGTAATTAAATTAGTTGAGGCAGGTTTCTATGAGGTTTATTGAATTCATGAATGCGAAACAAAGTGAATTGTCATTTGACTGACAGTGACGGGAATATCTTAATATACGTAAATATATTAGCAAATTACCATTAGGTAATTTAGCATGTACGCTTTTATCCAAAACGACTTGCAGTGACCAGGAGCAGGAAGGGGCTGTTAGACATCTTGCACATCTTGCTTACAGGTAAATGTTGTGGAATTAACCATTTTTACCCAACTCTAATGTCCATTTAGCATTCATTTGAGGCCAATTCCATTTACTGGGATTATGTGGGTTTCAAGAACTTTACTGAAATCAATATTGCCTGTGTTGAAAAAGTAGTACTTTTTCCATTGTTTGTTTAGCCCATAGATGTAGCCTGGCAGACATGCAGAGGTAGATAGTCTAGTGATGGGCAGGGGCAGGATAGCCTAGTGGTCTAGGTGTTGGACTCCCAGCCCCAGAGGTGGCCTACCTGTAAGTATCCTTAAGCAAGATGCCTAACCCCTATCTGCTCCATGTAATAGAACCATGTATTTGTAAGTCGCTTTGGATAAAAGTGTCTACTAAATGACCTAATTGTCATTTAGGGTGTTGTCCATTTGATAATTTAGCTACTGAAATCGGGGTAACGTGATCAGCTAGCTGTAAAACATGTAGACCTGTTTGGGGGACGCAAGCAGTGTGGGTCCGCTGTCCCAGTCAGGGCTGTGAAACTCTTTATCAAAGAGTTTATGTAGCATGTTCAACGTTCCCCTAGTAATTAGCGCTGCTATTGATAATGTGCCTTCATGGTTAAACATTTAAGAATGAAAAGTCAATGACAATAGATCAGACTCTACGAAGTAGAACTGGTACAGTACTGTGTGTGCATGGGTGAGGGAGGGAGAGAACATTTTTACCTGCACTTATTTGGAATATTCTTTTGTCGTTTCAATAATGTTTAGTACAATCATGTTTGTAACTAATAATAATAATAATATATTTTAATTTATATAGTACCTTTCAAAACATAGTAAACTTTATTTAACTGAATGACGCGTTTCCACAAAACATTTGCTACGTTGTTGAATTCACTTTCACATACAATACGTTCACTGTTTCTTGGGCTTGCCAGACCACAAACAATAATTTTGTTTTTAATCAGCCACGCTGATAGATCCAATTATCTAATCCAAAACACAACTTCTCCCTGTTATTTAAATGGACGTTCAGTCCACTGCTGTTTCAGTTCATTCTATTATTTTTATCATGAAATTATGAGTTCAGCCTGACTCATTGAATAGAATGAGGAAATAGAAAGAGAGGCTAATAACAATAATAAAAGTTAAATACTATGAAACAACAGATTTACAAATACATAAAAAGCTAAGGAAATCAAGGATAAAATGACTATCACAAACTACCACCGTGCCACCCTACTAATCCGCCTATCCTCATACTAACACTGTTAGACATCAAACGTGTCGATACCTGTGTCACTTAACATAATTTCCCCACTATGTTTCCCTAGACACCACGTTTGACCTACACTTCCTATTCTCTGTTGGTGATCACATGGCTTCTCATGAACAGGCTAAGGAAGTCTAATTCATTGCAAGGCCCGCGGGCCGCTGGTGGCCTTAAGTGCGGCCCATAATGTGCCCCCCGACAATGCTTTTTAAGTAAGTGTTCCGAAGCAAAGAATACAGGTAACATAACTACACCAGTAGGTGGCAGTGTACAAAATGATGCCCGTTAACAGCCTGTAACCACAATGAGATAGTTAGATGAAGTCATTAGAGAAAACGGCTAGGTACTTGTGGTTATATAACACAATTGTATTAATCATGTTATAGCACCCCAAACTCTGAATAATCGTCCGCAAGCTTGTTTGAAAAGCCAACTGTGTGAGAAGAGTACTTGGATGTAGGCGGGGCTTGCACACTCTCTGATTTCAACCAACCATCAATGTTGTTTTCGTTTCAAACTCATTTGTGTTTCAAGCTGGGCGATTATTCAGGATTCTGGGGTTGTTATAACATGATGGTGTACATTTAATACTGCTTTAAGCAGAAAGGATAATTACAACAAACTGAGGAGTGTACCTTAATCCTTGTAATCAATAACCATTTTAGAATGGCAGTCAACGGGAAGGCAGAGCTTTGGAGTCACCTCCTACCTGGTCACTAGGGGTTAGCTGTCTTCATGGAAACAGTCTAGTCCTCCCACCTGCCATATCCTCATATTACACAGGACATTCACTCATTTTACACAAAATATGCATTTGATGTCAAACCAGATTTTTGCCATTACCAAACTCTCCAGGACTGTGGGCGAGGTGCCAGATTAACTGAACCTTGAAATGGAATTATCTAATAAGCTGTGTAGTCTCATCCTTTATAAATGTCCACTGCAGCTGTATTTGTCAGGCCTGCACAGATTTCTCCTCTGTAGTTTGTATACATTTTGACATTTTCAATTTGCTTTATCTTTTAGTTGTTTATTGGGTTTATTGGACTGGAAAGGCAGCAATGGCATATTTTTCATATGAATAACACAACAGGGGTTCATCCACCGTAAATTGCTATATACTATTTCCAAAGTAAATCGGGTAAGACTGGTATTTCTTTTAAACCGCACATATAAGATTTATTCCATGAAGTTTATTATGTGAAAATGGAGATTATTCCAGACATTTGCAATACAGTGAAATGCTAGTTCCATTATACAGTCAGGTTTCAATGATCAATCTGTTAAACTATGGAGGGCAAATAGTAATTGCGGTTTAGGTGTGGACTCATTTAACATGCCATAATAAGTATCTTATTAACACATCTTGACTTGAAATTATTTTGGATAAATTACAAAATATTGCTAAAATGTCCTCTGATGTGCCCCTATGACCAATGAACCTCTTGACAGGTAATTCCAGCAAATATGTTGCATCACAAGATATATGTTGTTCCTTGTCACACAGCGGGTCCTAGGTTTATGGTTTCATCACATCACAACCGTAAAAATCTTAAATCTCACGTGGGAAATGGAAAAAGCCTAAGTCCTTTCGGACACAGCGCCATTGCTCCTACCACCAAGTAACACAAGGGATTTGTGTCAATCAATATCCAAATGCTAATGAATTAATTCTACAAAGGTTACTGTAGTTCAAAGTACAGTGCTAAGGCCCTAGCTCTGCCTAGAATCTCAGGGTGTGTTTAGGGATGCAGTAAATTCATTTTATTTTACCCTAAAAAGTGCCGTCGTAAAATAAATGTGTGTGGAGGATGACTACTGTACATACGGCAATCTCATTTTACAGTGGATACTGCTGACCTCCTCTTGAAAACAGTGATGATTCTGGGTCAGACTCCCTTAAAGCTAGAAGCTTAACTGGAACTAGGAAGGGCAGAAAGACTGTCATGTCCACATTTTATAATGTCCCCGCAGTTGAAAAACATATCTCATCAGGGTCAAACGGTTGTCCTTAAAACTTTCAAATCAGGCTAAGTGAGCAATTACTTGTGTATTTCTTCTGTAAAATCCTGGATTGCTGTGGGTTCAGTAAATGACCACTTTAATTTTGCTAAAAAAAACCTCTGCCTTATGACAATTTTTTTTGTAAAACCTTTGCATACTGGACATTTAGTGTAAAGTGGACTTGGAACAATTTCTCTCTCTAAGAGTTGCACTTTTTGGTTAACTCTACAATGTATATAATATCATCTTATCTATAATATATTTAGTTACTTTATACGAATTTCCCAACCAGTATGGATTAGAAAGATTTATTTCAGTGCACAATATTGAATTTGAGTACTAGCTACGTGTGGACTAACAACAAAGTAAAGCTAAAATATTTTCTTGCAACTCCTGTCTCACTGTCTTCACACTTCACAAGCCTGATTTTGAAGTGTGTTTACAATTACAATCGCTTTTATCCAAAGCGACTTACAATTGCATGATGCTAATAGATGGAGCAGATAGGGGTTAGGCATCTTGCTCAAGGATCCTTACAGGTAGGCCAGCTCTGGGGCTTGAACCCACGACCTTCTGGCTGGGAGTCCAACACCTAGACCTCAAGACTATTTAGCCATCTGTCAATGGGTAGAGATAATAGGCTTACTCGGAGGACAGAATACATATGGTCCTAAAGAAATTGCAATCTGGTTAAAAATGTACATGTGACGTCATCTGTGTACAGTGTAGTCAACATTTGACCGAGAACTTTTCCATGACAGAGTGCTCGACAGAGCAGAAGATTGAAGCTTTTTCTGAACGGACAAGCTCATGTCATCATTGAAGTGCACTTACTGTTCCCAGCCCAAGCAATAACATGACGTTACCTTGTAAAACATCATTGAACTCCCGATGCACCAAAACAATAGCAGAAACTCACGTTCCATCAGCCCCTAGAGATCCCCAGTTCTCTCTCTCTGCTCTCTTACTCTCCTACACTCAGGGGAGCATTGCTGTAATTTGATGAAGCAGTCAATTGTGTCCGGCTTTGCCAGTGGGCGCAATCTCTTGCTGACCCATCTGCCTCCAGAGTGAATCACATGAAAAGGGGATGGGTCCTTATATGGGTTATATGGCCTATCACCGAGTTTATATACCTCTCCCATGCAAATGTATCTTCTCTCTCAAGTGAGCCGGCTGCACTTGGGGGCTGGCACATTCTGGGAAGGAGAGATGCACACATTGTGTGTGTTAACGTGAGGCATACCACCAACACACAATGCCTCTTTAAGCGGATTGTCCGGCCTTAATTCCCCCCCCCCCCAGCTGTCTCTGAATATAGACGTGTAGCCGGGTCTCAAAATCGTATGCCTCAAACTGTATGATTTAAGGACGAAATAAGCTGCCCACATGTCCCCTCTGGGGCTTTTGGGGAAAGGCACGGTCTTTTCAGGAGAAATAGCGGAAGGCTTCCAGACAACCATGCTATAAATAACAGTCTTATGCCACAATCCATGCAGGCACACAACGCAGAGGTCATAGTCTACCCATGACTGACTAGTCCCAACAGGAAATCCATCTGATCACATTTACAAACAGAAGCTAGATAGCATATGCTTACAGAGCTGCAGTTGGTTAAACACCGCTTGTAAAATATGAAATATTTATAAATTTAGCTTTTCAGGTATAGTAAGAAACCCTCTGATGCAGACCAACAGGTGTGCAAGGAATGTGTCCTAGTTTAATTGTTGACATACAGTATTTCACGATGTGTATAGTCAATGGAGATACATTAGCGTACTGTACAACACAGAGGTACCGTTAAATCATAAAATACACAATGCTGTAACACAGCTGCTGTCAAAAAATAACAAGGTTATTAAAAAGCTGCATGTCTTCTATTTTTGTTCATATTATTGTGTTGCACTATTGTGTGCAGGGATGTTCTGAGGGTTCAGTGTGTTTGGTTGTGAGAGAGCAGTGTGGGTACTCGTACAAAACCACATTACAAGTCAAAAAGTGGTTGCCCTTGTGGGCGGGTCTCGCAGCATTTTTGTTTGCCCTTTTGCTTGTACTGGAGGAGGATAGCCAGCAGCGGGATTGCTAATTTATGTACTATAGTTCTACTGTGGGAGACAGTCATACTGTACCTGTAGAGAAAAGAGAGTGGGTGCCTGGAATTTGACCATCGCCCTGTCAACATGGCCAAATATTGTGATACAATTTTAAACGTTTTTGTAGGGTTGGGTATACAATACTAGCAGTATACTACTTATTTTTCTGAAACATTCTGCAACAAACGTTCACATTTGAATTTGTTTTGTAATGTTACATTACATTATAGGCACTTAATTGCTGTCTGAACCAACTGACCTACCCACCTGGATACTGACTGAGTGATGGGTCTAGACCCGACTGACTAATGGTTTTAAGTTTAGAGTTCTGGACTGATGTGTAGCAAATTGTAGGGGCAGAACTTACAAATTAAGATGTTAGATAAGCATGTAATTCAATCAAAAATTAAATGAAAAACATTCATGGCACACTTTATAAGAAATTGAATTATTTTTTTTTTCTTTAAATGTAAAATCTACAGTATATAAATAAATAATTTGCCAGTCACCAAACCTTGTCTACATAAATCTAAATGTTAAATAATTACCTAAATTAATAAGATAATTAAATTCTTTACGATGACCAATGCAATTTTTGTCTTTTCCTGTACAACAATAAATAGATGTAAACCATATGATTATCCTAAGCAGGTTGATATTAGTCTTATTTTACAGGCTATTCAGACTTGGCATGTTGTAGGAGAGGAACATAAGTTTACCCTCATTAGTGAGTGTGAACTCCGGCTCAAGTTAACAATGAGTGTGTGTGTTTGTCCAGAGTCAAATTCTCCAGTCTTAAAGCTGCTTTCGGTAGTGGTAGGATTTGAGAGAGTTGCAACGCAAGCTAGCTAAAAAGAGAGTACGATTTTGAAAATCTAACAACCTAAAAACCCACCCCTCCTCCTCTGCTCCCTCCCTCTGGAGTCTAACATTGAGCTGTGTTCGCACATTTATGTGATTGACAGGCAAGTTAGTTTCGCCGGACCAGTCAGGGAAAAGAGGCCCTGATTGGTCAGGATTCTTTTGGGCGGTGTCAAAAATCTAAATAGATTTAAATAGAGGCAGACTTATATCAACAAGAGCAGATATTCTCAGAGTTTCACTCACTGATAGCTGACGGATGTCTATGGCAAGAAATTCCACTCATTTTGTATCCCTTTAATCCTACCTACAGCACCTTTTTTAAAGGTACACTTGATTTTGATTCACACTCATGACAACATGTAATAAAGAACTAGCTATTTTTCACACTCTGAAAATGTTATCATACACCTGAGCTTAAAACATTTCTCTGCATGCAAGAAAAACCCCATAGAAAGAAGGACAAAAAAGAGAAGCACAGATTCAGACTACATCCTGCCTGTCTGTCATCACACCCAACTTTTCAATAGAGGTGGAGTCACCTTCAACAAGCCACCTTTCAATAGCTTTGTCGGAAAGGAAATTATGTGTACTCACTGGCAAGGTTGTTGGGGCCATGCTGATAAAATTTCTATTGATGGAAGCTCAGGGAGGGAGGGCTAGGGTTGAACTAGATTGAATAAGCCTTGCCTTTTTCACCTCCCTCAGGTGGAGAGCCAATCTGCGGAGGCCTTGCTTCTGCAATGTCTTCAGGATGTTCTAATTAAGACCAAGATTGAACAAGTGATCACAGTGTGACAATATAGGAACTGGGCCAGAAATGCTGAAGACGATAATTAGGTGGAATATCTGATTAGCTACAGAAATAGTAGTTGTGTTATACTGTGTCTGACATGAGACAAAGAATGGGTTCAAAAAGTCAGATAGTCTTATATTAATCCCTTGTAAGCCCCTGACAATAATTTTCATAACATAAGGAAAGGAACTTTCAGTAAATGTAAATGTAGACGTGTTCTTTTGATGTTGCTAATCTGTTGAAAGTGCCACATCTGGGCAGCGAAGCGTTTCACAAAAGCTTTAGAGAATCCTTTATATCTTGCTCTTTTTCTTTCGTTGCTATCTCTGTGCCAGTGGAAATGGTTTGCACAAATGTGCCACATAATAGCGTAGGCCACACTCAAGCATTCTGATTGATTTCTGTGGGAAAAGCACAATGGCAAGACTTGCTAAAATGGCTGACTACAGTATTTACATTTCGATGGTGCTCAGGCTCTGTTGAGCTTAAGTTTCATCAGCATTGCATAATGACACATTTTGTGTTTCTGTTTTCGGAGTGAAAAAGACAGGCAAAACATGAACCAATACCATGGTCTTCTAGTTTTCATGGTGATATATTAGTGTTGTAAGTGACATTTCCATATTTCGCTTTTTGCGACTACGTTTCCATTACGAATGCCAATTGAGCTGCACCTGCAAAACCATTCGCTTTTTGGGGCTTGTCTTGCTGTTTAATTGACTTGGTGTTATACTGTGATGATTAGGTGCAATGTGTATGTATGTATGTATGTATGTATGTATATGTGTGTATATGTGTATA
>JAOEHI010001833.1:0-12237 GCA_025447815.1 Percopsis transmontana
CCAAGGCTTGGACTAGGAGCTGTGCTGCTTCGTTTGTGAGGAAAGGCCTTATCCTTCTAATGTTGTAGAGGGCAAATGTACAGGTTCGGGTTGTTGCGGCAATGTTGGCTGCGCAGGATAGTTGACCGTCCAAGACAACTCCGAGGCTCATTTAGTACAAGTTTTGAGATGCTCCTGCTGTGTCCTCTTTCTAGAAGGGTAACCAGATGTCGTTGTATGGACTTGAGGTGGGGGTTGGACGTAACTCCAATGTGCTGAGTATACAGGCCTTAAGCATTAGTCGGCAGGATTAGTGAATAAGTTGGGGCCAGCAAGAGGCTCTCTAAAACACACTGGATTACCAGTTAGCCAGCCGAGTAACTCTGACATGATTTACACTGAGAATTACAGGAGCAGGGTTAAGTATGTCATGTAAATTGAGCAAAAAAGCTGTAATATCCAGTAGGAGGAACTTATTATTATTATTATTATTATTATTATTATTCTAATAACAATAAAAATACTGGGAAAACAAACCATACCACAAAACCTAGCTGACCAAATTTGATATAACTTTGCATGACGATACTATATAGCGGTCTTGATCAGACCATGACATACAGTATCACTATGATTTGATCATAGGGGGCACTACAGTACATGCCCACATTTTTCAACATTCAAATAATTTTCATTTCTGCCACGATTACCCTAGTAACTTGAAACTTGCTACGCATGCATTACTCCTGATAATAAACAAATAAGTCCATAAAACCCATAAAGTCTGACTAATTCGAATTTTCTGTACACTGACAATTTTGGAAAATGTTTACGCTGACTGTATAGCTGACTATAGGGTGATAAGGAATAAATGCTATGTTATAAGATAATGAAGATAATGACAATTTATTAAATGATAATATAATAATGAAACATGTATCTGTGCATATATTTATAACACAAGATATGGCCATGCCATTGACATATAGTAGGCATGCCTAGAGTGACTGTATGCAATATCTCATTGATATCTGTGAATATGAGTAAAACTCACACTAATATACTTTGCATACTTTTTGTCCGCAGCTAATGCTAAAATATTAATTTAAAATCTTATGCTCATGAACCAAGCACTGTATTCACTTGAACCTTTACATACACACAGCTTAGATTTTTGTGACTATATGCTGTAAATATATAAGGCTAAATGATACAGTGATTGGTTGATCATACCTGACTTTGGCTAGAGGGGCCACCCAGTGTTGCTTGCAACCCTAGTTCAATATTTAATTGTTATTTCCATTAAATGTTTAACTTTTTTGTTTTCGCTGTTTTGTATTCAGATATTTGGAAAATGTTCTATAATTTCCATAAGCTATTTTGGCCACGCTGTAAGAAAATTACAAATGATTATGTTGTGGGTTCAGCGTTTGCCACAAGTTCACTAATACCCAAGCTGCAATAAAACGGCATGTGAAGTTCATCAAGTTTATCTCCAACTGGATATTCTGCAGTTGATGAAGGACACATTTATTATCAATTTAGTAGGCTGAAGAATCCTGCACTTGCATTATTCAATTGAAGGTTCGTGTTGCACTGACAAGGAGAAGGGGTTTGAAAGTGAAATTGCCCAGTCAATGGAAAAATTACCCACCAGAGAGGAATGAGCCACAGACTGCAAGTAAAGCCAATCGAATGGCAGCAGTATCCATACTTTACATTTTAGGAACTTCTTCAGGCTATTTAGGCCATAAAAAAGGATGGTTACAGACAGTCATGTTGAGATGTCACTACAGCGTATATGTGTAGCCAAACTAGTTTTCTCTTATGTAAACCTGAGTGTGAGCGACCCTTTTCCCTCAGGCACTGTTGCTTTTCAAAACACGAAAGAAAAGGAAGTTTGTCAAGGAAACCAAATGAAGGAAGAAGACAGAGATGACCCTTGGCTTCCAGCCTGTTTTCCTCTGTTGTATCCACTGTTCACACACTGACATTGACATTGGCTTTCCTTGTCTGATAGATACTGTAGAACCTGGCAGTACATTAGGCTGATTATTTCTGACACTAATGTTGATGGTTTAGTCCTTGGATAGAGAATTTCAGTTGCAGGATATTTCCTTCAGTGCCATTATGCTTTGCAGTGCACTAATAAATGCACAACAGCCCTTAGTTTTTCCCATCCTAGAGTTGTCACCAGCCCAGTTACCTTTTTGAAAAGATTACGAATTACACGGCATGGTAACAAGGACCAAATAGTGAGGCGTGTCAGTAAGGCTGTGCTAAATGGACAGTGTTCACAGGCTTGTTACAGTATAGTATGGTGAAACACACACTTGATGGTACTCTATGTTTGATTTAGGTGTGCCTATGAGAAAGCAATGGCAATTAGTCGATAAATATGTTAATGTATGCTATTCAGCACACCTAAATCAAAGGTTTTTAAGTGTAGTAGCTGGAGCTGTGTTTCCCATGCACGTCTGTGAAAGGCTTTTAGTTGTAGTCTTGTAGTCTTCTATTGACCTGTATGTAGTTGGACTCATGTACTGTAAGTGAGTTGAACCCATCCATGCATAAATTATCAATTAAATAATTGGACCTCTTTGAGCCACTATGCATGCATGCATCAAGAACTGTAATCTAAATTTCCATTCTTTAGATTAATACATTGCTATCTTAACTCTATACGTTGTTGGTGTGCATTTCACCCTTCTCCCCTCAAGGTAACATCTGCTGTTAGGAAGTGAGAAACATATGTGTGTAGGATTAAAGTTATGGACAGACACGTTTTTGTTTGCTTGTCTTTAGTCTGCCTGCTTGTTTGACCGCAAAGCCAGATGTTTCAATGAAAGTGGGTGAAAACCCCGTGTTTCCTTCTGTCCACAATATCCTCTGCAGGGTTTCCAGGACTGTCAAACTTATCTCCACACAGCTGTGCCTATTTCCTCTTATTTTTGGCTAAGCCTCTCTCTTGTTTGCATTGTCATTTTCCACTGTCCACTGTCTTTTTATATTTCTCTTTTTTTTCTTTTTCTTTTTTCTTTTCTTTAAATTCTGTTCATTTCATCAGTTGGTAACAAGTTCCCTGGGGTGCGGCCTTCCACTTATAATTGTTCATTGTCAGTCAACATTAGTCCTAGAAAATGACATGGACCTATTACAAACATCAATCATTATCATCTTTAGGTAATCATTGACCAGTTACATTTGTTTAACAATAGTGCGAACACAAACTGGACAAGGCTTATTTCTCTGTACCGAACTTCCCAAGCAGGAAGTTGTGAAATGAGATAGAAAAGTGGGTATATTACACAGTGTACTTACAGTGGAAAGGTAAATTGTCCTTTCGCATTAAGTATTATGGAAGGTGGACTGTTCATCACACAGCAGCGACAGTTACACAATAAAAGGCAAAAGAAAGGACAGGTAAAGCGGTAGCTCTTTGTCAGAGATACTTGCAGTAGGAAGTGGAGTTCCCAACCAACATGGTTGATGTGCTGTGTGGCTCCATTAAGGACCTTAGAAAATGTCAGAAATGATGAAGAGATATGCCAATACTTTATATAATGATACTTTAACAACCCCTTGATGGAAAGAAAAAGATTTTTAACTGATTTCAGCTAAATTAATAGTTTGTAAAATTGTAGCTCTCATCTTGCTGAGCTCCCTGTAGTGTCACACAAAACTGTAATTACATTTGACATATCCTGTAATTATAGGATTGTTTTTATTTTAAGATAAATCCTTTTTCATGCAACAATGAGGATGCATGCTATACACTGTTTGTGAACTGTAATATTATACACTATTGTAGCAAGGGACATTTTGAAGGCATATCTCGCAATTGGTGAACTGAGTCATGATCTCTAGATGATGGATGAAACATACCTTTCATTACGCCTATGTTATTGAATGTTGAACATTAGAAGAACTTAAAGTCTCTATTAAGACCTTGACTTTTTATGGTAAAATAGTGAACTTTGTATTTCTCAAGAGACACTGGATGCCCCAGACGTTTTGCTCTCTTTTGAAACTAACCACCTAGTGCGTCTTAACTCAATTCCGCATTGGATTCAAACCGGAATCAGCATTGCACTGACCAACATTGCACTGACCACTAAATACTGGGAACTTTGAGAACACCACGTACAAATTATAGTCTATTGAACTATTTATTTAAGGCTTTACTAGGAGTTGTGCTGAAGCGATAGCATTTGATTGTAAAAGCCTCTTTCGGAAGAGTTTGTAGATGTGTGTTGTTACGGCCCCAAGTTTTAATAAGGCTCCAAATAGGAAACCACAACATAAAATAAGCTCCACCCGGGTTTAACCCTCCATAGAAGATACATTTATTTACAACCAAACAAAACATAACTCAACAAACCCCTACATATGATGGGGATGTGGCTAAGAAAATATTATTAAGATGGAATAGTCTCTCATGGGCCGTCGGACCCAGAGCTATCCCCTAAGATATCCCCTAAGCTAACCAAAATATAATGTGAAAACTAAACCTAACTGAAAACAAGGCTGCCGGACCCACCATCTGTTGGGGGAAAAAAGAAAAGGCAAGCACAAACTTGGTTACATGGTCAAAACAAAGAAATATACAGTACATCAGGTAAGTGAAGGGTCAGTGCCAGGAAGGGGCCCTCCTTTTGGTCTCTATGCAGTAAATTCGTCGTAAATTTCGTCACATTTTGCTGCAAACCTTTTGGAATCATTATGATGAAATGTCCAACTTTACCACTTGGGTATAACGCCATAAATGGTAGCAACTTCAAATATCTTGGGTCTGTACCACCTACACCTATGCAAGTGAAATAAAAATAATGTAAAGGAAAGTTTGTGGTTTTGTGCAGAGTATGGCGGTTTAGGCCTGGACTTCAGCTACAGCATTGCGGTGGCTGAGGAGCTGGGCAACATTCGCTGTGGAGGCATTCCTATGGCCATCGGCGTACAGTCTGACATGGCTACTCCTGCCCTGGCCAGGTATTTTGCATGGAACCTTTGCAGTAGCAGTCAGTATGCCAATCAATTTATGTTTTCGACTAGGTGATATTCATTTTGGCCTCACAATCTGTACCGTGCATTTTTAATAGGGAGCAGAAGTAAAACGGAACTAACTGGACAAAAGCAATTATTCATACCGTATCAATTTAAATCAGTGTTGTTACTCCTTTGGATGTGATGACAAACCAAAAAGTGAGATAAAGTATTTTCAGAGCGATAATTGCAGTCTAGGTCTAAAACGACTCTGTTATAGATATCTCTACTCTAGGATAACTTAGTGGTTAGGGTGGTTGACTCCCAAAAGGTCACGTGTTTAATCCCCAACATGCCCGGCCTTGAGTAAGATGCCAACTAATGACCAAACTGTAATTAAATGAAGACCTTTTTTGGTTCAGAATAATGAGGTGTTCCAATTATTAAATGAAGGTGTAGCCTCTCTCTTGAGTGCTGTTCTAGTTTAGTTGCAGTTACAGACTTTGCATGCAGTTGCCTGCATGTGTGTACTGTATGTCTTAAAGTCTGTGTGTGTTTGTCTGCACGTGTACAGGTTTGGTTCCGATGAGCTTAAAAAGGAATTCCTGCTGCCCTCCATCATGGGGGACAAAGTGGCCTGTCTAGGAGTGAGTGAAGTCGGCGCTGGCTCTGATGTCTCCAGTAGGTCACCCCTTCATTATCCCATATCATTTCATTTGCCCTCTTTACTATATGTCCATTTAAATAAGCACTCAACCCTCGCCAGGAAAGGGGATTTTGACTGGTTTCACTAATGCTGTAAAGGTATTATTACAGAGGCAGAAAAGCAGCTGTATTAAAATGAGATTAGGCATTACTGTAACAGGCTCATATTGAAGGATTGCATTCTTAGAAAGGCACAGGTGTGTGTGTATGTGTGTGTGTGTGTGTGTGTAGTCCTTTATGATATTATAGAGTAAATGTGGAGGCGCCAAACTTTTCTTTTCTTTTCTTTCTTCTCTTTTTCATCCATCTGTTTTTATTATCCATTCCATTTCCATCCTTCTCTCAACCTTGTCACTCATCTGTCAAGGCATTGTGACCAAGGCAGAAAGGAAGGGTGATGAATATGTCATAAACGGGGGCAAGATGTGGACGACGAATGGGACCCAGGCAGACTGGATGTGTCTGCTGGCCAACACCAGTGACGGAGCCCCCCACAGGAACAAGTCTCTCATCTGTCTGCCCATGAACCTGCCTGGTATGGTCACCTCTTCTGCTGAAGCTGCTCTCCCCAAATAAACAGCAGGCCCGTTCTTTGGCTAAAACGAGCCGCTGAAAATATCCTGTGTGTTGAAATTAGAGGGAGTGACTATTTAATCGTTTATCCACCTATTCAAATTTTAGGCGAAACTTGGAACAAAATGTATAATTGCTGTCTTATTTCCATAGTTACATTGATCAGATGCCATATCAGCTGTGAGTTACAGACCAAATTTAAATACCTTCTACTAATGGCCAGGTGCTTGGCTCAAAAACAGAGCAGGGGAGAGATCTGAATACATAGAAGTCAATGGGGAAGATGCCCAGCTTCTCGTCAATCACATGTTTTAATAATAAGTTAGGATCTTAATAGCGAATTTCACTTAGCCTAGCCTAGCCTAATCTGTCCAAAATTTTTGAAAATGGAATGATATGGGGCCTAATTCTGTCACATGAGCTATTATGTACACACGTGTTTGTTTACATTTGCCTAAACAAAGACTTTTCTACTGGAATATCCTTGTATGGCTTACTATACCTATGCAGCTCTGGTGAGATTATTTTTATTTACAAAACTGCGAGTTTATTATTAACATGCTCTTGCCACCACCCACACAATGATGCTGTGTATATTTGTACCACCATTGCTAGGAATAAACATTGCCCGTAAGATAGATAAAATCGGGATGAAGTCTTCAGACACAGCTGAGGTGTTCTTTGATGACGTCCGGGTGCCCTGCAAGAACGTCATTGGCCAGGAGGGCATGGGCTTCACCTATCAGATGCTTCAGTTCCAAGAAGAGAGGCTCTGGGCAGTGGCCAATAGTGAGTGGGCTTCTTATCTTATTATCCTTCTCTCACTCACTTCTCCCCCTCCACCAGTCATCACATTCTCCCTTACCTCTTCTTCTCCCACAGCGTTTTGTTGTGAATTTACTCTTGCCCTCTTATCCCTTTTTTCCATCTATTTACTGGGATTGATATGATGTAGTATCGCAGATTAATATTGAGCCTTCCTGGTAATATGCATTTGTAGAGGATGGAGCCCATTGTTTGGCCAGTGAATGTGAAAATGGGTGTCATCTGCTTATTTGGTAGGATCTAACCAGAAATGAGACGTGAAAGTGCAAAAAGAAAATGAAGAAAAATGGGTTTAATTTCCACATCAACGACTCATACTGTTATAGGAACTACTTGACTTACAGGCAAAGGTCATGATTTCTAGACATAAGAATATACAACTGAGCAACTGATTTCTTACTTGATAATGAATAGAATTCCAATGACAATAATAGCCTTTATGCACAGTTTATAGCACTTTCCATATAGCAGTACTAACCTGAAAAGGTTCCTTACGGGATAAAATAAAGACGGGATAAAATAAATATTAAAAATCTAAAAATGAAACAAATTAGGAAAATAAAATGAAAATACTTGCCTGACATTGCCGTACTACTAATCCATATGAGGTATGTTGTTGTTTGAATGTCACCTTGCCTTCCAGTCCTGACAATGATGGACCTGGTCATCCAGGAGACCATCCAGTACACGCGTCAGAGGAAGATCTTCAAGATGCCCATACTCTACCACCAGTCCGTCCACTTCAGGCTAGCCGAGCTGCAGACGGAGATTGAACTGCTTCGCTCCATCCTCCACCGCTCAACAGGTGGGAGATGGGAGAGAAGTAACGCAATCACATTTATCCGTGTAACGCTTAAAAATGACACACATTTTAAACAACCTTATTTTGAATATTAATTAGGTATTTTATCCAAAGCAACTTACAATTACATGATGGTATAAAATGGAGCAGATAGGGGTTAGGCGTCTTGCTCAAGGATGCTTACAGGTAGGCCAAATCAATGAACCCACGACCTTCCAGCTGGGAATCCAACACCTAGACCATTAGACTATCCTGCCCCTATTAATTATATTAGAATCCCTCAGTTGACAATAGCATGAGCTAATGCTGATCAAAATACAACTGGTAGTCCAATATCAAACCAAGATTCCTTCAGAATTCTGAAGTGCCAGTGGGCTAATACAGTGATGAATCTGTTCATTTGAACAAAGAAACTTCCAGTCTTTTATAATAGCTAGGCAAACATGCAGAGCATGGTACATGTAAATTAACCTGCAAGATAATTTAACCTGATTTAACCACTTATTCTTACTAATATGCAAATTGTCTCCCTGTTTTGTTTGCACAATATACTGAACCCCACTATTTTTTTTTCTTTGGACTTCTTTTAGGTTTATTATTTAATGTCCTGTATTCAGTTTCTCTAAATACAGTTGAAGAAACGAATTTATAGTTCTATTTATGTCATCTTTATTCAGAATACTGCATGTGGTGGGTTAAACATTCACATTTTATTGTTTTTATTTACTTGTCTACCTGGAAACAATAGCACTCCTCCAGCTCTCTTAATCAACTGAATTGCTTATGATCTGCTGTATGGGTGAGTGGGTGCATCTGTTGGGCAGTGGTCCAAGGTGTTGTATTGTCCTCACAGTATTTGAACCACTTCACCAGCTAGCAGCTTTGAATACATCACGTCTCACTGTTAAGCACTTCAAGTATGACCTGTCGCCCATTGATGGGGCAAAGCTTTGCCGTGGTTGGCACATGCCCTCTGCCTTCAGTCTATCTCACCAGGGAAGATGGAAATTGTTCCACAAAACTAAATCAATCCAAAAACACTGGTGCTTCCTCTGTGCTTCCTTTGTTCCCTGCAGCTTTGTACATCAAAGGCAATGATGTGACCAAGCTGGCATCCATGGCCAAGCTGAAAGGTGGCCGCCTGGCCCGAGAGGTGGGCGACAGCTGCCTCCAGTTTTGGGGAGGCATGGGATTTACCAGTGATGTGCTTGTCAGCAGGTTTTACAGGTGAGATGGACTGGGATTTACGACAGGGCTACGTTCACATTTTACTGTGTTTCAAGCTTCTTGGTAGTCACATAATAGCCCCATCATTTTTTTTTTAATTATAGTGTCTAGTGGTAAGATACTTTGTATTTCCACTGTTCATACCCTTTTAGCAGTGCATATTATTATTATTATTATTATTATTATTATTATTATAAAACTGCACATTCAAAACTGGACTTCCCTCTAGTGATTGGGCATGTAATGCAATGGCTGTTTGCAAATAATCAATGTGTACAACTAAGCGACTAACCAAAATTGCACACAAAATTGGATTTTCTTTTTTGTCTATTAACTGTGGTATGCAGTCTTAAAAATGGAGTCTGTATTGGATGTTTCTCCAATCTACAGGGACTCCAGATTAATGTCCATAGGGGCAGGTGCTGATGAAGTAATGCTTGGAATCATCTGCAAGTACATGGACACACTACCCAGGAAGTGATGCAATCAACATGGGCTCAGTCTCTTTCTCTCAGCCCTCGGGGAATCCCCGTGTAACCGGATATTATTTATTTTCAACCCAGTCGGACAAGTCCATACATGATGCACACCTCCCATCTTGTGATTTCCTATTAGTTTTGCTCAGCAGGAAGTGGTGTGTAACTAATTTAAGACTCGTGGGAACATTTAAGCCTGCCTGTCTCAGTTCAGTTTGTTGCACCACCACCTACTCTCTCACACACAGTGCAATGACGCAGGCTAAAATGTCATCCAATGTTCGTCTGAACCGAGGCCTTAGGGGTGGGTTTGAATTAAAAGCATTTAGGATTGAACCCTAGTCGTATTGAATCCCTACAGATTGGTGAGGTTCACACACCACGTACTCTTTCTGGATCGTTTGAGGTAATTTGCCTTGAGAGATTACTATCTATAATGGAAACTCAATTGTTGATAGTAATTTCATTTTAATATTTATCTTTTGAGGAAATTATGTAGTTTAATGTACAGTAAAACTGTACCTAAAATATACTAGATAAATGTGTGCTTATAATTCCCATGTTTGTTGGGAAGCTATTTAAATTGATACATTTATTTACATTAATACACTGTTTAAAGTAATAATGTAAGGTTTTTGCTTTTGACAACCATTTGGCTATGAAATGTACACGGTATATAAACAGGATCTTAACTCTCAGGTGGCATTCAATAACAGATTTAATATTGTAGCAACTGAATATCAATGACGATACATCTGATGCTTATCTGTGTGGATACTGAAGCTTGCCAGATCCTTAACACACCATCATCTTCCAGTGCAACAATTAATCCCTGTAATGTGCTGAGCCTACCTGTGATGTACAAAATCTTCACTGCATGTTATCAAGTGACTGTATGCATTTCTCTAAACAATTTATTAATAAAGTCCATTTTTAATAGGCTAGTTGATTTTGGGGTCACTTTGTTATGTCCAAAAACTCAGATTGGCCTTAGATGTGTCTTCCTGGCACATATTGGTTAAAGGAATGTGGACTTTGGTAATAATTCCAACACATTCCTAAGGTCACCTCAGTTTTATGAACCAGTATAGGAACAGGAATACAAAGAAGCAAAAGAGCAACATATAGCACAACAGTTTGGTCTGGCTGCCTCTTGAAAGATGCTTGACTCTACCGATGGTTGCACCAAGAAGACCCCCTGTTGAGTCAAAGTCTGTATCCTGATATTGGGGAAAGAAGGGTCAAAGTTTAAAACACAGGTACACGTTGAATACAAAAAGACATGCATACTGATACTGGGCAATGTCATGCCATTACGTAACAACATACAGTGAAAGCTTACCATATCATCCAGCATTTTGTTCTGGTATTTAACTTCCGTCCCAATGTCTATTGTTAGCTATAAACAATATTTTTACAACAAATTAGGAAAACAGTCTGGTAATCACATAATAAATGTATAATTGGCTAAGTTAACTGGATGCTTACACTTTTCAAAGCGTTGACTTTGGCTCTGAGACCCTCCTGTAAGTGTTCATTTTCCTCTTCATATACACTGTACCCGCTTGCTACATAGTTACCGGAGGCCGCTTCACCTTTATCAAACGACACGACAGTAAAAGTAACAGCACACAAGTCACCAATAACAATTAGCAGCTAAAGTGAGCTAGCAAGCTAACGGTAAGGTTGCAAACAGGACAAACATAACGACCGAAACTTGTCTCTTACCCAAACCAGCGCGCCTCATTATGACTTAAAATTACAATATTCCGTTAGTCGAATGAATTTGTGGCGGTTATAATAAAGCCTTAAACGTATATCTAGACGTACAGTAGCTGGTTAACGATAATGAACTGCTATCATCAGCAACCGCCACGACACCATACGGTGGTCGATAAGGACCAAGTACGCCGACTCAACACAGACAACAGGCGAGAGCTCTGTACTGTATCTATTGCGCCTCAACCAACATAGAAAACTGATAGTGGTGCGTTATAGTGGTGGCTCGCACATTTGGACTTGAACGACACAGCGCAATAATAAACAATAAATGGTAACATACAATATTGTGTCAACTTTTTAGTGACATTAATTTAATTAAGTCATATTATTAATTTATATGGTTGCAATCCAGAATCTCAAAAAGTTAACCGTAAAAGTGGAATAACCATCGTTTGTAGGCTATTTGTAAGACGTGTTTTGGAGGTATGAGTAGGCTACTTAAAGTGACATTTGTTTGTCTTGTATTCATGGCTTCTGCAGTATTTCACATTATAATGTGGGTACAATAAAATGGATTATGTTATATTATCCAAATGAGAAATAATGCAAAATACAGGCTGGGTTCTATTTCTGTTCCATCAAAAGCATCAACTATTGTGGAAATCATCTTGAAAAATATTATAGAGGATTTATTGCATGCATTACATGTTACATTTTAACTATAGCAGCACAACCACTATCTGAGCCTGCCCTACTTATAAACAATTAAATAAACCTGTTTGTGAGTAATGTCTAGGGGGGGCAGGGTAGTCTAGTGGTCTAGGTAGGACTCCCAGCCGAAAGGTCGTGGGTTCGAGCCCCAGATATAGCCTACCTGTAAGCATCCTTAAGCAAGATGCCTAACCCCTATCTGCTCCATGTAATAGCACCATGTAATTGTAAGTC
>JAOEHI010001834.1:0-12237 GCA_025447815.1 Percopsis transmontana
CGCTCTGGAACCCGCCTGTAAGGAGGGGACAGCCGAGGTCGAAACCAATCGAGTCGAGGGCTAAAAAAATGTCTCAATTCCACTTTTAAATGTCAGTATGCGTCATTTGTGTTTCGTGCTCTTCGTGGGAAAGAGAGTAGGCTAGTAGGTAAAAGATGAGAGGACATGTTTTTCATTAGGAAAAGGGAATGTAATAAATGTGAAGAATTCAATAGAATGAAGAGATTCCACTATCTTCTATTCTGGGTAGATAAACACATTTAATACAAGGATATATACGAGAGTATATACTCGTACAGTATGTAGTATATAGGCTACTGCAGGTTAAAGACACGAGGATCTATACATATAAATACATACTCCGGCACAGAAGGTGGCGGTATACCCCGTAAGCTAGTTGTGATTGGACAAAAAGCAATTCAAGTAGAAGAAGAGAAAAGCAGGAAACGTCTTCTTCTTTAGAACAGGATTCTTCCCGCTTCCACCAGGACCCTTGCAGCCGATCATGTAAGCATGTGCTATTTGAAACCCACTACATAGAGCAGTCGTTGTGAATAACCAGTGCAGGCCGCAACGAGAGCACAATAGATTGCAAAGCCACTGGATTGACTGGCTAATTGGCTTAACGGACGTTACATAACGTTAGGTAGACAGCTCAGTAGCTAACATTAGCTAGGATGCTGAAACCAGAGCCATCTATGGCAGAATTTTAGCTGGCCGGCCGGCCAACAGAGATAACTAATAGTTTTTTGGCTGCTTCGATGAGGTGAAACGGGGTCGAACAATCTGCAATAACCGATGTTACGGAGCTCGTGTTAACGGGTGACGATGCCGTTACTTTACGTTACTGCTGCGAAGGAGGCACGCACATTCGCCCGTGACGATCAAGCCGAACTGTCTTATGGCCACACGAACGTTGTTGTATAGTCATGTTCATTACTTTGTTCCCAATGCTACGCTAAATCTTTTGTTCTGTGTGTGAAACCTAATAAATCTGGCTAAGCGTTGGATCTGACCCTTGAAGTCCTGCTCGGAAGTGTAACTGTTAGAGGTCTCATAATGTACCATCTGTATACAGAGCTGTCGCTTTCCCGTTGGCTCGCACGCACGCACGCACACACACAGTAGGTATAGACACTGGGAAAGCTTACTGCTTATCAAGAGCGCGCAACGTGGGTGACTGTACAGTCGTGAAGTTGGCAGAATACAACCGTTGAAATGTGCTGGTTAAGCAATAGATGCAGTATTGGGTTCCTGCCGTATAACTGAACGCCCAAAATGCGTTTATCTACCTCAACACTTCATACATGTCTCTTAATCATACGATTCTAACAAAAACACCAGCGGTAGTTTTTTCCCAAGAACACGCACCTCACAACACTTGAGACCTGCAGTAAAGCCTTTATGTTTGCAGGGGTACATATTGTGCTCTTGAGATTTTGTACTTGTTTTTTATTTACATTTTATTGTTGATAGTATAACTAATATTTGATCATCATTGAACATTTTCAAACCGACTTACCATTGTAGAATATAAGATATATGCTAACGGACGATAGTGAAATGCTCTTACAAACAAACAAAATATATGCTCTAGAGGGTTTTATTTATAAAATATATATTTCAATATGGTATTGAACTAGTTAATTGTCCCCTTTTTAATATAGTAAGTTAGATGGTGACGTAATGTTCCATAGACGCACAGGTTTGTTGTTGGAGTCTAAGTGAGAAACGAACCGTGTGGTCACCAGATGCATCCCGTGTCCCAGCAGGGAGAACCAATGCACAGCGGGTTCCTCCTAGACATCTGTTGTGCTGTTGAGCTTTGAATAGACGTGTGTGTGTGTGTGTGTGTGTGTGTGAGAGACCACACATTGGAACCTGTAAATGAGTCTATCTGAGTGATTCAGCAAAGCTGGGCTGTTGCCGAACGGGCTATTATGTTGATTTGTATGCTACAATAATGACTCGTAGCCACTGAAATCATAGCAATGCACAGGTGCGTCTCCAAAAATTAGAATATCGTGGAAAATTTCATTTGTGAGACTTTCAAACATTCTAGATTCATTACACATTAGGTGAAATATTTCAAGCCTTTTTTTAAAGTTTTTATCTTGATGATCACGGCTCATGGTAATCAGTTGTGGGGAAGCCTGCTGACTTGACAGATGTCCAGAAGACACTCATTGACACCCTCCACTAGGAGGGTAAGCCACAGAAGGTCATTGCTCAAAGGGCTGCCTGTTCGCAGAGTGCTGCATCAAAGCGTATTCATGGTATGTTGACTGGAAGGGAAAAGTGCGGTAGGACAAGATGCACAAGCAACAGGGATGATGGCAGCCTTGAGAGGATTGCCAAGCAGAGCGGCTTCAAGAACTTGGGGGAGCTTTACGAGGAGTGGACTGAGGGTGGAGTCTGGAGGCTGAGCCACCACGCACAGACGTGTCCAAGAAATGGGCTACAAGTGTCTCATTCCTAGTGTCAAGCCACTCCTGAACCAGAGACGGCGTCAGAAGCTCCTTACCTGGGCTGAGGAGGAAAAGAAGTGGACCGTTGCTCGGTTGTCCAAAGTCCTCTTTTCAGATGAAAGTGCATGTTGCATTTCATTTGGACATCAAGGGCCCAGAGTCCGGAGGAAGAGTGGAGAGGCACAGAATCCCAGTGGCTTGAAGTCCAGTGTGAAGTGTCCACAGTCGGTGATGATCCGGGGTGCCGTGTCATCTGCTGGCGTTGGTCCACTGTGTTGTATCCAGTCCAGAGTCAGTGCAGCCGTCTACCAGGAGATGTTGGAGCACTTCATGCTTTCATCTGCAGACAAGCTTTATGGAGATGCTGATTTCCTTTTCCAGCAGGACTTGGCACCTGCCCACGGTGCCTAAACTGCTGGTACCTGGTCTGCTGACCGTGGTGTTACTGTGCCCGATTGGCCAGCCAACTCACCTGACCTGAACCCCACAGAGACTCTATGGGGTTCAGGTCAAGAGGAAGCTGAGAGACACCAGACATGCAGAAGAGCTGAAGGTCGCTAGCAAAGCAACCTGGGCTTCCATGCCACCTCAGCAGTGTCACAGGCTGGTTGCCACGCCTCCTTGATGCGGTCATTGGTGCTTAAGGAACATAATTCTCAGAAGGACGACGTTTCTGTATTATACAGTCTTTATTATAATATTTTGCGATACTGGATTTTTGATTTTCCATGAGCTGTAAACTGTAATCCTCAAGATTATAACAAAAAAGGCTTGAAATATTTCGCTTTGTGTGTAATGGATCTAGAATGTATGAAAGTTTCACTATGAAATTACGGAAAAATGAACTTTTCCACGATATTCTAATATTTTGAGATGCACCTGTATACAGTTAGACACACTTTGATGTTCAGGTGGTCACCACCGCTTCCAAATGAGCACACTAGGTGGCACCCTTGCACTTAATTAAAAAGTGTTTATTTCCTTTCAGAATGCCCAAATCAAAGGAAGTGCTGTCATCCACATCCGGAAGTGACTCTGACAGCGAGGTGGAGACCAAGGTGTGTTCCTCCTCTCCCAGTGCCCTGACACCACCCTTGCTTCTCCCCTCTGAAGTGCTAGCGTGTGATTGGTTTATCTTGTCTTCAGTGTGTGTGTGTGTGTGTGTGTGTGTGTGTGTGTGTGCGCTTGTCCTGCCCATATGTATGCTGATCAGGAACCAATAGAAATCCAGCATGTGTCTCGTTTAAGGCCAAGAGAAAGAAACCGGCAGCGCCAGAGAAGCCAGCTAAGAAGGCCAAGAGTGGAGAGAGCTCCAAGCCCAGCGGCTCCTCCAAAAGCAGCAGCGGCGGTGGTGAAGACAACATGTTCCAGGTAGGCTGCCGCTGTACGATCTAGTGGGATCTTCCAGCCACGTATCCCCTCCTCTCTGGCCCTGTTCAATGCAAGTGCCTTTGTTCAGACTGGTGTACCGCTGTGAAGGGCTCATACATCTGGCTCACGGAGACTTGCAGGTGGTTACCGGTGGTTACCAGTGCATGGTGTCAGCGGTGCTCGTAGGGGGTTTCCCTCCCGTTTGAATTTTTAAAAGTCAAATGCAGCTCCGCCCTTTTTTTTGTATTATTTCCAACCAGTCCAGCCACAGTGACAAATACACCGGAAACCTAAACAGTCTGCGCTGTGGAAAAAGAGCTTGTGATAGATGCATGGGATCTGTCGCCTGAAGGGAGGGAAAAAATTTGCATATTGCAACACACGGCGCCTTATGTCATGCATAGGTTTGGCCACAGGGTGGTGCTGGAGTGCTGGGACACAGGCTGGATGGTCAAAGCCCAGGCCTCTGTCGGCCTGAGTGAGAATGTGGGAAAAGGTCAAAACTGTACATTTACCCGCAAAAGAATTATGTCGGTAGGCAAACCAGTAATATAATAGCTTGTTACAGGATTTACGTTGTATTAAATCATTGTGAATTTATAGGCTGGTTAACATTTAATTTGCAGAGAGAGAGAGAGAGAGAGAGACTTTAAACACCACATGAATAATCTCCCCTTGGCGCGACTGAGCCGGTCTCCGTGTTTGTGTTCATAGATCGGTAAAATGAGATATGTGAGCGTCAGAGACTTCAAAGGCAAGGTTCTGATTGACATCCGGGAGTACTGGATGAATCAGGACGGGGAGATGAAGCCGGGCAAGAAAGGTAACTGTTGCATCACTTCCTGCCTACCTTGTATTAGCATGTGGGAGCAGGGCGTTCAGTAGGTGTATGAGGGATTCTGTTATGTGTTGTTACATGTAATCCTCCCCACATTATGTATTATTAATGGGGGGCGAAGGAAATATTTAGCAACTATAATCGCAATGTTATTTTTAAAATGAGGTGACTGTAGCTTGTAACAGCGGTGTGGTTATTTGAATGTTACGGTGTGCGTGTGTGCCCAGCCTTAATGCAGCATGTTAGCATAAGGTCACATTCTGTTAAGCATCCCTTCTCTCCCAGGCATATCCCTGAATCCTGAACAATGGAGCCAGTTAAAGGACCAGATGTCAGAAATTGACGATGCCATGAAGAGGATATAGGCGTCGTTTTGCAGAGTTGTGTTTTACATTAGTCCCTGAAAATATTTGTTTGGCGAAAGGGTTTTTGTAAAAGGACTAATACGCTTTAATTTGTGACTAGTTTAATTTGCCGTTGTGCATGGTATCTGTGGTTTGCTTTGTGTGGAGCCCTTGTGTTTGAACTCCTGTAGTCGGTTATCTGCCTGTACGACTAGGTGGTTGATGCCCCTGAACTGTATTATTATCCACTTCAATAATGCTTTACTGTGTGTTGGTCGTGTTGATGGGCAGGCATCAACCCAACCAGCTTACCATAACCACGCTAATGGCATCATCCTAGTTACCATAGCCTCTCCGTGTAACGCACATTGTTACATTTGATTTAGAGATCTTTAACATGTTTAGCCCCACGTACATGATTATCAGTTAGATGGGGTGCAGTACAATATGTTTTCACGTTTGACCTACAAGACATAATCTGGATTGTTTGAAATAAAGGACTTTGATAAACGCCAGCCTAAAAGGAGTGTGTTCCTGGTGTTAGCGTGAGAAGAGACGCAGGCACAGCACACGGTGGACGCAGGTGCTTGTACTGCCTGACGGGCCCAGCCAGCCGTTTGCCACTAATTGGGTTTGATGTCCAGATAACATCTGATTGGTGCGCTGAGTCACCAGTCAGCAGCAGGGTGTCGTGATACAGCTGCCTAGTAAAATAAAAAGTGCACAGTGGACCAGCTGCCGTGCGCGTCACTTGCTAAAGTGAAATGACAATAACACAATAGTCATCCAGATGCTTCTGTATCAGCCAGGTGTTTAGCTCACTTTTATTTGTCATCTATGGGCTGAAGTTACATTGGGGGAGAAAAAGCAGTCTTGGATGCAAAGCCTGCTGATTTTAATGAACATCTGCCTGTCAAATTACATTTAAAGCTGCTTTGTATCTTTTTTAAAATTTATAATGTTTATAGTACACTTTCAATTTATAGTATACTTTCAATTTAAACTTGGACTTTACAGTTGAGGTCACTTGTGGCGTGCAGCTGACCACTAGAAATGTTTTATAACAGACGAGGGGAAGAGTTCTATGAACCCAAAGTACAGTAAGAAGTGAGGAATTATCTTGTGAGGAAAAGGCGACTCGGACCAGGTGCCCAGGTCAGCTGTGGGTCTGCTGTCCTGCAGGAAGCTCGTTATACCACAGGTGCCATGACGACCCTGGCATCCCCGTAGTGACGGAGATGCCAGCCCAGGTGGTCGATGCCAGCCTCAGCTCGCTGCCTGGGGCTCGGAGGTAGGGCGGGGCAGTTCCCCTCACTGCCCTGAAGGCCAACACCATTGTCTTGGCTCAGCTGCGGGCCGGTACAGGGTCCAGATGGGGGGTCAATATGGCCTAACCAATGTATAACAATCAGATGTAAGCGTTTAAGAGTTGAGTTATGTGTTTTATATGTGGGTTGGCACCTCGCCTCTCTCGTGCTGCCTGGAAACGAGGCGGGACCCAACCGATGTGGAGGCTGGGACTACCGCTTCCTCTTGGGAAGGTTGAAGACGTGCGTGGCTTCAGAAGCAGGGAGACGAACAAGAAGGGTGTGCTTCGATGGCAAGGGTCACTTAACATCTCGGGTGACATCTGCTTTCATTTGAGGGGCCACCTGTACTTCAGCTGGCGGTGGCTGGAACCACAGTGGTTGACTCCGCTCCCTGCTTGGGTGTGTTTCACAGCCAGGCGACTTGTTCCTGACAGAACAAGTCCAAGGAAAAGAGGCAGGCGTGGAAGGCGTCTCGCTTTTGATCAATGAGTCTGTGGTGTTTTACACCAGAGTGACTAATATAAAGGATCACATTTCCTGGAAGGAATGTCTCCCTCCACTGAGAAGTGATTCGCATATTGATTATGGGGCTCCTTTAGCTTCCCGTCTGTGAGGGAGGTGCTATTGGCAGGCCACAGACTAGTTGCAAAGAATTACCAGAGCGTGCCAATTTGTCTGGACGTGTGTTATCTCAGTGACATATTGTTTCAAGGTTTAAAGCCCTACGGGGAGAAGAAAAATGAATTTTTCTTCAACGATCAATTTCAACGATTGGACACACTGCAGTAACTCCCACCTACAGCCAGCCTGCACTAGACGAAGACAACGTGGTTATACAGAGAACACGTGAACTTGCACCAGCTCTCTTGGGAGGAAGGAACCCGTCACATGTTGCAGAGGGAGAATCTACGGTACCGCATCAGGTTGTGGTTCCGTCCGTGGATGTGAGGTCACATTGTTATGAGGCGCACATCACCAGAAACTGTTAGAATTGGAAATTGAAGATAACGTTGTCCCTGAAGAAATGATGGGCGTATGTATATTGATAAATGCTCTATGCTAGATGTTTAGAAAGGCGCTCTTAGAAATAAAACAGAGCTGACTGTCCGTGGTCAGCTGTTAGCATTGCCTACATTCTTCTCTTCACAGCCAGTAATGGACCCCTCAGACCTCTTATCAGGGAAGCCTTGCCTTGTGCGAACACAGTCCAGCACATGCTCCCTCCCTGGTGACCCTGGTGCTCCACAGGCCCTTGGCCCCCCGGCTGAACGCTGCCCACCGCTGTTGATGTTGGCCCGGGCACAGGTTGGAATGCGGTGGTGTTTGTTGACCGCTACCGGAGTGCTCATCCACACCCACACACACACACACCGGAGCTGGTTTCTGAGTCAAGCGTCTGGAGCCAAACCCCCGTAGGTTTGGTCTGAGCCACCAGAGTTCCCACAAGGTCCCCAGGTCTCCGCAGCCTGACCACAAGACCGCTGAACGCGCGGCCAAGCCCGGCAGCCATTGGGTGAGCTTCAGCCGTCAACAGCCATCGGCCACATTATAAACCCCCGCGTGAGGACTTATAAAGCAGCGCGTCCACCTCTAGAGACACTCCACTTATCCTCTTCCTCCTTCCTCCACTCTCACAGGAGAGGACTTGTTAGTTTCCCAATCCCCTGTTAAATCATTTAAGTATCTAGGAAAAGCTGAAACTCCGCTTGAGGCTTTCAGAATTTATTAGCCAATAAGCCAGATTTCCTCTCGACAGTTTGGCTCGGGCCGCTGCACAGTAGGATAGTTAAGCTCTCCGTGTTCCACTCCATTGAGCTCCGTGTCAGAATGGCCCGGGGTCGCAGGTCATGCCGGAGGTGGCTGGGGGGGGATTTGGCAGTTGGGCGTTTTGCATATTATTATTCCACACATTCCTTCGCTACAAATGCTCCAAGAATGAAGCATTAGCCCAGCATCCCCCGCCGGAGGGTACAACAAAACACCCAAGGTTGTAAATATGCATAATTTGATAATTTAGGTCACTGAGGAACACACTTCTAGTTTCACCTCTGCTGTCTGGGAGGGATAGAGTTAGACGTGATCAGTCAGAGCACAGCATTGAATAGTACACAGAGCATACAGTATTTACACGTGTACTCGTAAATGTCCGCTATAAAAGTGTGGAGTAGGAAATCGTATAATTTATTCCTTTATTTATTTATGATGATGATTTATTTATGGCTCTGGCCCTGTACACACCATGTGTTTGGACTGTTTAGATTTGGCTCAGAACACGGAAAGTAAATTCCATTTGCATTCCGTGTCTACTGCAGGGCTCCAAGTGGCTATTTAGGAAACTACTGGTTAATGGAAGCAAATCGAGTAATAAGCGCAGTAATTTCACAGTCATAACTATGTTAGTTTAATTTTCCCAAAGGCTCGACAGATAAGACAGACAGGCTTCTTTTTTTTTTTTTTACCCTGAAAGCTAGAATCCAGGGAACTAAAACATGATGTGTGTCTTTGGAAAAATGTGAAATGTTGCGTGGCTTGTGTATTGCTTTATCTGAGAGCTACTGTTATGCCATTAAGACCTTCTAGTAACTGGGCTTTAATAATAGTAGGTTCTACCATTGCTAAGTGTACTCCAGGAAGTACAGATGGCTTTGCTAACACAAAAAAATGAAGCTTTATTCTGCAACAGGCTTATTTGGACAAAAAACAGTCCTTGCCACTGTGCTGAATTTACATAAAACCCATACAATGGCAGGCAGGGATATAGCAGCTCAAATAAACCATAATCTGGGGCCTAAAAAAGAAGCAGGAAAGTCTCTGACGTACAAAGACTTGTGCCACACACGCTGAGTCAACACTGTGTGTTTGTCTGTAGCAGGGTAGGCACATATCGCCTCACCAGGACCGTATTTGAACAGGGATCTGCTCATCTTTTGCATTCCTACACGCTATCTGCCAAAGTTAGGATGTGTCTATGCACATTCCAGGGCCAACAAACCCTGGGGACGCTTTTTGAGTGTCTCTTTGTACCTTCCCCCTGCGGTGGAGTTCCTGAACCAGGTGAGTTGACCCTGAGCTTTGTTTGAAAGTAACGCAGATCCAAATGTTCTCAAGATGGTGGGCTTGTGGCGCCCAGTCAGACTCATTCCCATGAACGGTTCATTTCGATTCAGTACCTGTATGGACCTTCCTCCCTCTAAATCACAGTCCAGTTTATCAGAATGTAAATGTGATGCGTGGGACAGACATCAGTCCTACCGATGGTTGTGCCTCTGCCTTTTCACTGTACAGCGGTTACATAGAATGCAGAAAGGAAGGGACATACATTAACTATACATTTCAAAGCCGTTCAAGCCATTGGAAATACATTTTTACTTTCTGTATGGGATTATTAACGGGTATATAACTTCTAATTACCACTGTAGCTTGTTTGTTTGAGGAGTCTGATGGATGTGTTTCACTTACTGAACGGGAGTTATCTTGTCCCTGGAGCTGGGCGTTAGAGACACCGTCATAAACACGGTGGCTCCCGTTAGCCTATCCCTGAGAGCTGGATCTCACATGCCTGTGTGTGTGTGTGTGTGTGTGTGTGTGTGTGCTGCCACAGACACTTTTTAAAGTCAGAAGGAATGCTCGCTCCACACTGCTGGAGAAGGGACGACAGGAAAGCCTCCACAGGGGGTTGTCTGCTCGTACAACGGGGCAGAACAGACAGCCCCGTTGGGGGGGGGGGCACTCTCTAAATGTTAGGAGATTTGCTAAACATGAAACCTAACTCCCCTGTTAAACATTGCTGGCTTTGTCTGCCGGTGCCCTCCTCTGGACGCTAGCATTCCGCTCACAACAGGGTGTGACGCTGACATTTGCAGGGAAATATGGGGTGGATCACCGAGACAGAGAGCATTTGGCAGCTGATACTCCTGGATGACCGTGTTTACAGGCCAACGTAAACCCACCAGTGATCCACGCTAATGCATCTTTCTGACAAGCAAGGAATGACACGACGAAACCAGGCCTGTTCTTCATTCTCTATGGGATTTACCGTATTGATAGCTACCTTAAAGAATAGCATCCTTTATTCAAATCAACTGATAATAACCCAAATACCATGACATAACACATGGCTCTGGTCATAACATGAGACGCGCACGATAATGACATCACCGTCGTGACATGACATGCGCACGATGATGACATCATCACCGCCGTGACATGAGATGCGCACGATGATGACATCATCACCGCCGTGACATGAGACGCACACGATGATGACATCCTCACCATCGTGCCATGAGACGCGCACGATGATGACATCATCACCGCCGTGACATGACACAAGCACACACACCTTGAAGAGAGGGCAAAACGGAACATCCACTACCTGTGGTTATTTGATTACAAATGTCATTTAACAAGTCCTCTAAAGTCATCTAAAATGTTACAGCTCTCCATTACGGTGCCTTTGATTGGATGTGGAAACATGTGGCATCTGCCCAAGTAACCGGTGAAGTTGAACACGACACCGACCGTCACCCCCATTTCAGTGAAACAGAGTGCCGCGTAGATTCCCAACACTTCTTTTACTGGCTAGAGCGCGTCTTTGAGCCTCCATGGCGGTGCAGCCCTGGGTAAAGGTTACACCGCTGTGAGAGACCACGGGCTGGGGACGTTCGGCATTCAGGACTTAAGTATTTGTTGACATTTCCCAGGCACTTGCTGCCCGGCTCCGGTGTGTGTACCCTGTTGCTAACATGTTGCTAACATGGCCGACCGCCACTCGCCCCACGTCAGCTACACTGCCCTTGAGCTGGGAGACACTAGTGCCGTTCAAAAGGTCCCAAGCTTGCTCCCCCGCAACGCACGCGGTTTCAGCCAGTAGCAGATGTTCCTGCAGCAGCAGCTGTTCCTGGAAGAACAACCTGTCCCCATGAAGCAGTCCCTGTCCTCAGAAGAATAAGGCCTGCTGCCTAGTTAGGTTCTGACGCGGTTCTTCCCACTTCAGGCCCCCCCAGTTTGAACTCGTTAACTGTCTTTAACTGTCTCGTCTCTCTAGCCATTGGGTTAGCATTATGACCGGCGTGTGCTTTATAAGGAATCCAGCGGATTAAAGGAGCCTTACCGGCACCAGCGATATTAAACATGTTTTCACAATCTGTTGACTTGGACGCTAACGGTCATCTTTAGCCGTGTGACAATAGGGCCTTTAGGAGACTTCCTTTCCCCTGGGTCCCCTTACACGGGGCTGAACGCTAACCTGGGTGGCCAGCTTGGCGCCTAGCAACAAACCTAGACACTGCTGCAACACGGCTCTGTGTCTGCGCACTACTGCCTCTCGTTGTGCCCTTGAGCAAGGCACTTAACCCTGAAAAGAGTGATTTGGAGGGTTTGAATGGAATGATAGCCACGGGCATATTTTCCAAAGCAATGGACACATAAATATCTCTTCTATAAAATGATTGATGAAATACTTTGATGAAAACGTGTCAGTCAGAGTACTGCTGCATTTTGGCTAGTCCTGAGCCCCCTGCTGGACAGACTGTGGCACTGTCGCTGAATGACAGGTGTGCTTGACAACAGTCAGTGACATGGCCTATGCTTAGTAGCATACTCCATATGCTTACTTAACTCAACCTACAGCCTAGTAGTAAAGGTAGTAGCCAATAAATGAAGAAAACACATACTTACATTTACATTAAAACGTAGGAAATACAGCATATAAACCCCACCCATCCATCCTGCACCCATCCATCCTGCATCCATCCATCCACCCACCCATCTATCCATCCACCCATCCACCCACCCATCCATCCATCCACCCACCCATCCATCCATCCACCCACCCATCCATCCATCCATCCTGCATCCACCCACCCATCCATCCATCCACCCACCCATCCACCCATCCATCCACC
>JAOEHI010001835.1:0-12234 GCA_025447815.1 Percopsis transmontana
TATCTACTTGTAAAACTGGTGCTTAACCGGTTCAACTGTTGACAAATGTACTAATTGTAAGTCGCTTTGGATAAAAGCGTCTGCTAACTGCTGTAAATGTAAATGTAAATTAACACAAATTGTTAGTTTATAATGAGTCTAGTTTACTCTAAATATCACTGCATATTATGCACAATTTATCAAAATAAAAGTTAATATTGAAATCATAATTTTGGCTCAAACAACTTTGTCCAGCACTTTGATCAACTCTGGTTGTTTTTAAATGTGCTTTATAAATAAACTTGACTTGACTTGACCTTCTGGCTGAGATTCCAACACCTAGACCAATAGACTATCCTGGAACACTTCAAGCCCAAAATCACCCTGAATGTTGTTGTTTTCCAAACTGTTTCCTACAACACATGATCACATGCAAGTTTGTCCATTGCTTTAACACCTGTTCTTCGCTGGCCTCTTATGTTAATGCACCAGGGAAAAAAGTAGATGTAGGCATGTCTCATCTATTGTTATCTACACTCAAAAATGTTTCAATGCAGTATGAATGCGACTGTTATTTTAGATGATTTCAATGGAGTACATTGCAATCAAAGCTGTATGAGATTCAAATGCGACATTGCAAGGCTTAAGATTAATAATGGGCAAGAATGATGCTATAAGACTGAGACCCTTTTATCTTACCTTGCACTGTGTCTCACCCAGCGACCAACCATCGTGGAAGATGGCATACAGCACCAGTGGGTAAGGGTAGAAGGCTACCACCAGGTCTGCAAAGGCCAGGCTCACCACAAAGACATTCCCTTCGCGAGAGAGAGAGAGAGAGAGAGAGAGAGAGAGAGAGAGAGAGAGAGAGAGAATCATAAGCTGATGGATCAAAGGAAACAATAAACAATGACCATAGAAGGTCCTACCATGTGCCTAGCAGTAGCTCGCCCATGGCAGGCTTCATCCAACCGTCAAATACGCCAGCATCCCACTTAACACACGTGCAAATGTGTAAACTGCTTAGTGCGTATGTACCTTTAGTTTACTTTAAATAGCATCACACATCATAGCATGTCTCAGTTCTTCTCCTGTAATCATCAGATGAGTAAATAAATAAAAAACCTGCTATAATATCTATACAGTAATATTCTCTCAAAAATCGGAATGGAATATCAAGTGGAGTGAAGACCCATTAAATCTTATTGAAAAAGAAATACAAGCACTTAACAGGAATCCATATGGGAGGATTTCATTGCCAAGTTTGCTTTTTTGCCAAATTGCAAAATGGTTAGTCAGCTGGCTCCCTGCTGGTCACTGGACTAAGTAGAAAAGGTACAGGGCCTCTGAAAGCTATCACCGTGTGAAGTCACTCCCACTTTACCCGGACAAAGAAGATGTGTCTTTCCATTTCTCCCAGGTATTTTTGTATTTACATAACTATTGATTGTGTTCCTCTCCCATCCCTTATGCAATAGTAACTACGGATGGGATTTCCACATTACCTTCATTTCTATCAATTACTGTTCAATCTCAAACCTTTTTTCACATAAACGGCTATCTTTCTGTTTCCATTTGACCTTCTGATAGTTTCTATAGTCTGCTGTCTAGGTGCATCATTCCCGTGAAAAATTAAAGTATGTCAAGCAGCAGGCAGGTATTAAACCTTTGATGTCAGACCACCATAGAGACAACAAGGCATATATTAATGAGCTATAACCATTTTTTGATATGATCTGGGAATAATTTTCTGTGGAGGTGTGGAGATGAACTATATTATATTCTGGTAATAAGAATAGTTTTTTGTTGTAAATTTGTTTTCACTCATCCTCATTGTAACCCACTTCTAGTCTAGTTTCAAGTCAAGTCTAGTTTCAGAAAAGCGAAGTCAGGTAAATATTATTTCATTAAATGGATAAAGTACATGTGACTGAAGAACTGTAACGCTTCTCGTTCTTACTATGGAATGAAGACCTGTAACCACTTGCCATGTGGCATGCTATATGGTCAGCTGATCAATTTGACTGGGCATAACATGACAAAACGGCGCATCTATGAGGTGTCAACTCTCATGTATCATGAGACCATTTAATGAAGAATTTGCATTTAGATTGCGTGGCATAAGTTTGAGCGAGTTGGCCTCCTTTGCTCACCCAGGCAGATGTGTATACTGTACGACACCAACACTCTGTCACTTGTCCACCTGCATCAATGCCTTCTTCTCTGAAATTACAGGGAATGAATAGAATGTTAACACCCATAACACAAGATGCAAAGAGGGCCATGGGGAAGGATTTGTGATTTGCAATAGGGAATTTCATGTAACTAGAACAGCTCACATTGTGTATTTTTCAGCTGTTCGCCTCTCTTGATGACTTGTCACTGCCTTATCCATCTTTATCCTAGCGCTAGTTCAGTCCTTGTCATCCGTTTCACAGGAGAATACAGCGCAATGGCCTATGGTGCTGAAATTGTATTAGCCTCAGTGTTTTTCATTATCCTCTTATATGCTCTCGGGCATAGAGTAAGATCTTTTCTGTGCCGCGTATCGAGCTTGACCCTTAATAAGCGCCAGCACTGTGTGCAGTGGTACTGTGGGCCTCCAAACAGAATTGGCCTGTGCATACACGCATGTGAATGTGCGTACTCAAATCCCTCTTTCCAAAAGCACAAATATTTGCACAGAGGAAGGGGTGTGCCACTTTGAGGCGAGACCAAGGGAATGGAGAGGAAGGGAAGGAGGGGGGGCGGGGGGGTATGGGGGCGTGCAGGGAAGACAACAAGCTCATTAGCTTGTGATCCACTTACATACTGATGCAGAGAGAGTGAAGTCAGGATGGGGGGCCTGCTATCGTCTTTCATGTCTCACATGCTTATGCTTATGCTGCCTTTACATTATGACAGTAGACAGTATATTCCTTTTTTGTTTTTTAGGGATGAGGACCGCATACAAAGATGCCCAACTTTTGTCAGCGTGTCCAGCAAAGGGACAAACAGTATCTTAATATGTTGAAGCAAAATACTGTAGAGGCCATACACGTTCACAATCACAACACATCACTCCATCTGCTGCATTAGTCGTATTCCCTCAAAAGAAAGAAATGAACTAAATATTTGGAAAACAATGAAGTCCTTTGTTCAGTCCACATGTCACAATCACAAGGCTATAAAATGCTTATTGAGATTTAGCAGTTGACGATGAGCTAGACTAGAGGGGAAAACTAGCAAACAGTTATTTTTTGTTGATTCAACATGATAGCTTGCTTTATCATTCCTGTTCAATTCTACAGCAGTTTAAAAACATGCTAACTACACTTTACTCCTATAAGCTTACAATTTGTTCAAAACTTTATCTAAAGCTACAGTAAATAAGGGATTATTATTATTATTATTATTATTAAGGAACAGGTAGGGGTTAGGCATTTTGACCTAGGACTTTTTGTCGGGGAGTCGGTCACCGTAACCACTAACCTGGCCCATGTGTATATATACAAATATTGATGCTTATATTAGACGTATAGTTAAACAACATTTGTCTGTAGCCAATACCCAGTTAAGTCAAGAATAGCAAATAGTATGTTTCTGTTTTACAGTCAGCGCCTGACAGCACCAGGTCTAGCAGATGCTGCCCAGTAGGGCTATGGGTAATCTATTCCAGTCCAGTTGTGCTGGATTTGAGGAAGCCGTCAATGTGGTTGTTTCTCCAGCTGGGGGTATGGAGTGTCATCCCTTTTGCTGTACATGTCTGCCGGCAGGGAGTGCCAGCACGAGGGCTGAAGTCAGGCCAATGTCACTGTCATTCTTAGAATTGGCTACACTCTTTCGTTTAAGATCAAAGGGTGATGAGGCTTATATAATGTAATATAAATGCCAAAGGAAGTTGCAGAGAGAGAGAGAGAGAGCTATAGAGAGAGCGAAGCACACGGGCATGGGGGAAGGAACTGGCTGACTCTTTCAAATGAAAGCCCCAGATCCACGGCCAGCCTTGTTGTGTTGGTTCATGAAGTGCAGCTGAATAAGCAGCTTTTTCTTTAATTGGCAGCCTTTTATGGATGACCCTATGGTTCAATGCATGTTGACATTTACTACTTTACGTTTCAGCTTACAGCTGAGCTTGAGGCAATACCCGCCACTTTATTACGAGGTGTGGTGTATGAGCGTGTAAAACTGGTAGATATGCGTGAGTCTCATAGGGTGAGACTTAGCAGCTCTGATACTTGTTGTCTTATTTTGCTGCCCGCTAGTGTGAAATTCCTCCACAACTCAATTTTTGTTGTTGTTTGTTCGAGCATCATGTTAGGCCTGTTACGTAAAATAGATTGTGTGTCTGAATCAACACAATGAGATATGAGGGGAACCGCGGGTAGCCAGGAGGAAATGGCAGGGTTGAGATTATGAAAGCACACACAGGCACACACAACGTGTTGGGTCTTGGTCCAAGGTCACACACCCGTTCTAGCTAGTAGGGTGTCCCATCCTCCAGTTGTCTGTTGATGATATGAAGGGTATCTTGACCTGCTCCCTACTTGTTTGTCATCAATAAATTGAGATCAGTCAGTTAATCTCTTCCCTGGTTCAGACAGAATTACGACTTGTTTGTGATACTTTGGTCACGTGTTTTGGTATGAAATAAACCTTGTCTCCCGTGTGGTTGCTGCAGTCTCGGGAGATAAGGGCACCACAAGCGTTGGGCTCCTTTTTGATTAGGCCTTTTGTTTGTGTGTGCCGTAGTTATTTTGATTAAGAGCGCCACAAAGCTGGGCACATTTTTCTTGTCAGGATCCTTCTGAAAATAGAAACGTACATTCACTTTTTGTAAATTTGTTTTAGGCGTTTGGTCAGTGCGTGCATGTAGGAATTTCTGGGAGGAAATCCCGTTTGGTGCTTGTTTAACCGGGACAGGAAAGCCCCAGCAAGCAGCTATGTTTAAAATGTTAAACCAACACAAGGACACCACACTCGATAGAAGCAATTGTTATGCTGAGAACTCTGGCATTCTTTAGGTAGGCCTACGCATGTATCCTTTATCTCTGTCCACCATTGTGCACACACAGGCTGACGTTTCAGATGCAGAGAATTCTATATTGATAGCTACAGCCGTCCGGACGGAAACAGGGGGCCTAGTTTCCCAACTAGGCCCCCTCCCTATTCCTCAGGCCCCTCTGCCTGTAGTGGAGGAGAAATAACACACACAGAAGGTGGGAGGGGGCTCACCACAGGCAATCTCCAGCAGAATGTCAAGGCCGAGTTAGGCTGCAGGGACACAGTGCCCGTGAGAGGGACATAGATTCCAGTTAAAGCACATGACACATGGCAACGGACAGCCATTGCTAACAGTGACAACACTGTGACCTGTGTTATGTCTTAACACAGATAATGTGGGCCACATGTGTCATGGTGTGGATATGGAATGCGATATGAATATGTACAGTATATGTGCTTAGCTCAAAGCTCGCACTTCATGCATTGATTCTGAGAGACCATTTAAGTAACATCTGTATCTGCTCCCTACCCGTTATATTGTCATCAACATATCATGATCACTCAGTTCAAGTCGTCCTTGGTTCAGACAAAATGAGTATTTTGAGGTCAGTTCCAGGCATCTCCAGGTTGATCATTCCAGTGAGGGGTGACACCGAATAGTCTACTATTCAACAGCTATATCTAAGGCCTGATTCGACTGCCAATCTCACAGTTGAATCGTCTCAAAATGTGGTTATGAAACAAGGATCATTCATTCGGGCTATATGGGGGTGCTGAATGTATGATTTTACATAGAATTGCTTGGTTTCTCCCAATAAATCATAATTTTGATATAAATATCAGCCTATTAATGTTAATAAAAAATAACTCATGTGTCAATCTCCTTAGTGTGCATGGATAAATCACCATTGCAGAGACATTGAATGCATTGAACCAATCATAACGAACCAGAATTTAGAAAACATATAGAAAGGTATCGCTGCAAATTGCGTTAATATTACAAGGCATTCTACTAGCCCGCATAGCGATCTCTAGGACACCAGGCGTAACTGTCATTTTGAAATACTGCCTGAAGTTTCTACCGGTCCTGAATAAGATAGTAGCACAACCATGTTTTTTTTTTTTTTTTTAAATATTGGCCCGCTGTGGCATGTTATGGTTGCGGTTTCTGAGAGGAAGTTCAGAATTGTTATATATTCGTTGTTCAATTTGTGTTTGTAGCCACTTTCGCAACAAGGGTTATGCAGGCCTACTAGAAATACTAAAACTCACTACTGGTCGGCCAGTTTTCCTCCCCATATAATTAATATGGATCATCATAATGAGCAAAAGAAAACATGATTTGACAGTCAACGATAGCCAAGACTTGACAATCAGATTCAACTACGCAAATTCTTAATCGGGGACACCCCTAAATAGCCTACTATAGAAAAGCTTTCCCTGGGCTGGCTCAGAGAAAAAGAGTTCATGTAGGGACATATAAAACATTATACATTCAAATGAATTGTTGAGCTGTACTCGCCCGTGTTGCAGACCCCTCGCTAGCTGAAAGAGCTTCTAGAAATCTCAAATGAAAACCGAGTAACCACCAGTGAATAGAGTTCAAGGTAAAGGGGGAGAAAAAGAAACATAATAAATGTCCTGATCCCGTAAGGAAAAGACTAAAGCCCTAATGAGGCAAAAATAAATAAATAAAAGCTAAAATAAGTCTTTCTCCAAGACTTATTTGGAGAAAGACTATGAAAGTTAAGCAGGATCCTGTGCTTTAGTTCTTGTTTGTCAATGGGACTAATTTTGTTTAGTCATACATTCCCAATTAACTTATATATTTGCCTACACCACTTAACATTTCCTATTTTATTAATTGGGGTCTTGATGAACATACTAATGTGACATACTAAGACACATTAACATGGGCTGTAGTGGTGGGCAGTCCAAATTATTTTGTTGATTTGTGATTTGTTGATTTCTGGCTGTCTGAACCTCATAACTACATGCGACAAGCAGTACTTTCTTCAGAGTTCAGAACCACCGGGACATAGAGTCGAGTAGGAGGTGAGTTGGGGTGGGGAAAATGTAAGTAGGTCGAGTTTAGGGGTGTCGGATCAACCTTAAATGTCAAATATTGACATTTAGGAATTAAAGATACAAAACGAGCCAATTTTCTTTTATCAATCAGTTATGCTAATTATCATTGCTAACAACATTTAGTTGTGTTCTTGTAACGAATTTGAACCAATTTGTCGGTGGCTGTTACCTGAAGACACAAGTAGTCACGACCAGTGTTGGGCTCAGAAGTGGGAAGTGGAAACAGTACGTACCACTGCATTGGTACCAATCAAATTTGAAAATTATCCATAACAATGATTTGTTTGTTCTTTTTTGCCCAGCACTAATTGGCTGCCTACTAAAAGATTTATTTCTGTAAAAGCTATCAAGGATGAAGGCTATGCCTCTGTGAGTAGATATTACGGATAACCAATGGAGTGGTTACTTGAGGTAAGTGCTTGCCTTCAAAATCCCCAAGGCAAGGCCATCATGCTTATAAGCATAGTACACACTTGCCACTGTAGGGACAGTGGTAACTTTGGTGTTAAAACTGCTCCGCCTGGGTGGATAAATAATTTCTCCCTATATATATTATGTATAGGGGTAGATTACACATTCATGAAATTTGGTATAGGTCACCTGATATGTGATTTTACTGTGAGTCAGCTTACTTTGCAGGTAGCTATATATTTGTATTTACAACCATGGATTATTTTCCCGCCCAAAATAGTAGTTATATCTATCCGCTGTTTGCATTAGAAAAAGGGTAAATCCTTTTGAAACCAATGAAAGCATCTCTGCTGCCTGTTTCCTTTGTCTGTCACCGTACAACACTCACTGCAGGGGCTGTCAGAGTGGTTCATTCCCATTTAATTAATTAAAGCAGTCATCTTAATGACACTGTGGATCGATTGCAGAATGATACCTGCAGTAGTCGAGTTTGAGAGTCAGACGACACTGGATGCTGGACGAACGCGGATGGAGGCTGTCGTGTGTTTACAAGATAAGGCCATAGAGGAGAAAAGCTGGAGACCTTTACAAGGCATTTTCACACTCGCTGTGCTAAGGATTCAGCAGCAGAGATCAAAAGCAGGGATGATGATATAAGATAGCTACCTCGTAAAACCACAGAGCTAGAGCATTAAAAAACTATGGCAAGCCAAACAGAAATTATTGAATGAACTCATATGGAATTAACTATGGAATATATATAACCAAGATATATATATACACAATGAAGTCTGATATATAAAGGAATTTTTTCTCCTCATTGAGCCATATTCATTTTATGGGGGGAACTGGCCGACCGGTAGTGCATTTTAGTATCTCTAGCTACTCATCTCAGAATACCACAGGCATATCACTGAGCCAGTCAGATGAATGGCTATCTATACATGAAAGAGGAATTAACGCGATAATAACAATTCCAACACGGCTTAACCCTCGTTACGAGAGTAGCTGCAAACACAAATTGAACAACGAATGTGTTACAATTCAGAACTTCCTCACAGAAACCCCAATCATTACATGCCACAGTGGGCCAGAATATAAAAAACAAAACACTGGCTTGTCATGACGTGCCATTTCAAATCTTCAAACATAATCCCTCGGGAATGAGTGGACGGACTGACTGACTGACTAAATAAAGAAATAATAATTATCTAGCCACTATCTTGTTCAGGAGCAGCAAACTCTTCAGGCAGGATGACAGTCTATGCGGGTTAGTAGGATGCCATGTAATGCTAACGCAATCTTGTTAATATTAATAAAACAGTTAAATGTAAAGTTAATATATTTATATTCGAGGTTTGCAGCAATACTTTCCCATATGTTTACTTAATTCTGTAGACTTTGTGGCCTTTATAAAAACATTTAAAAAAAAATAAAAAAAATGTTATTAACATTAATAGGTTGATATTTTTAATTGGGAGAAACCAAGCAATTCTATGTAAAATCACACATTCAGGAATGATATTATCCTTGTTTCATAACCACATAGTCAACTATGCGCCAACGTTGCCTGTTTCATTGTGCTTCTTCAAAAGAGATTTGACAGCACATCTGGAAATCCCTGTCTGCCTTGAAATTTCTGCCTCGGAGAGACCTTGCTGATGCAGTATAACTACCTAGTGTCTTGTTGTTGTGCTCAGTCTTGCCATGGTGTATGCCTTTTGAAATTAAACTGTCTTCTGCAACCTGACCTTGTTAGCCAAGTTTGACTGTTCCTCACCCAGTTTTATTCCTCCTACACAGCAGTTCCTGTTTCAGTTAATCATTGTGTTTCAATGTACATATTAAATTGGTGATCATTAGCAGTTTTTGCTAATGTTTATAATTGTTTAATCAATCACTTATGCCTACACAATCCCTGACTTTGCGCAAGTATACCTAGAACAATCAATGCGGTTTTGAAGGCAGAGGGCGGTCACACTAAATATTAATTTGATTTAGATTTTGGCATTTTGTTAATTCATAAAAATATAATATAAACATGTCTATTTTTGAAAGCATTCTTACTTTACAGCATTTTTTCACACCGAGCTCACCACCGGGCCAGTGTTGGCTCGGCACAGCCGGCCGACGGACCGGGTATCTGGTTGCTTAGCACCATGCTGGGTCCGCCGGTCAACACCTCAGAGATCCTGCCACGCACCAATGCTGAGGCTCTGCCAGCCAACATACTGCCGGACTCCGACCGGCCTCCGACCTCCTCGACGCCTTGTATGCTTGGTGATCTGGAGGTGGCCCTTTAGAGAATGTGGGACCGGGCATGGTCAAGGTTCCTAGCTGGCCAGCGCCATGGCGGTATCGCTGGCCAGCTAGAGGGCTCCGCCAGCGTGCGTCTGGCTCACTGATGCCCTGGTCCAGGTCTGGGAGGAGATCCCTCAGGACACCATCCGGTGTGTCATCAGGAGCATGCCCAGAAGTTGTCAGGAGTGCATACAGGCACGTGTGGGCCATACACACTACTGAGCCACATCATGTGTTGCCGTGATGAAATTCCCACGTGTTGGAACATGGAATTTTGAATCCAGCCCTCAATTGTTTGGTGATTTTGGTTTCCATTGACCGTCGTTACGTCATTTTGTTCTCAACAAATTACACAATGTACAGTAAAGATTTTGATGTTTAATATATTTCGTTCATAGAGCCCTGATGTGTGATATCCCTTAATTCTTTTAAGCATTGATATCAGAGTTCATTCCATAAATATCACACTTAATTCAATAATTCCTGTTTGGCTTGCCATAAAAAACAGATCTGTCTGAGTTTTGGGCTGGGGGGGGGGGGAATATAGTTCAAACCCTTTGTTAGCGCACTGCTAAATCACAGTGATACTGTGTCCTTGTAGTAAGGCTCCAATTGGTTCCCTGTCTGTCTGGGAAACCCAAACCAATCAGCTTCACACATTAAATTTTGTGATAAATGCTCCTTGACCAGAGCCTTCATTATAGAGGCCTAATACTGTATGTTCAATAACTCCAACAATTGTACAGGACCATATAGCGCTGGAGTCAAACCAGAGTGACAAAACACTTTGCTGCTTTGATTTGATGTTGTTTGTGCAGTGGACCCAGAAGGATTCAACTGGTAATAAAATGACCAAGACGGTATTGATTCTGCCCTAACAAAAGGTGCTGTAATGTACACAGTTAGCATTAAATACCATCATCATACAATACATCATCATACAATACATCACGCACATGCAAACATGCACATTTATAATTACAATTAGGTCATTTGGCAGATGCATTTATCCAAAGCGAGTACGATTAAAAGTATTAAGGAGCAGGTAGGGGTTAGCCATCTTGGCCCATGCTGTTTTCGGAACTAAGCACACTAACCACTGTGCCCCTGTAAATCTGTAAGGCTGTGGGCAAGCAAAAAACTCCCAACAGCAGTATGTTGACATCAGGGCACCTAGTTTTACTGTTTAACTAGCTGATCCATAAACATGACAGTTCGCCACATACCGCCACATACAGATATCAATTAATTACAAAGACTGTATGTATATTGCCTATCAATCTAAACCTGGCTCACTGGCAGTGAATATTAATGAATTTTAAGGTTTTACTGATCACATTCAAAGCGTTATATGGTCTGCTGCTAAATTAAACTAAAGAGATGCAAAATATCTACAGAATACTGATGTGCTAGAATATTCTCTCCAGGCAGAGACTCTTTGCTGAAATGGCTACAACAGTTTAGATAGGACTTTCATGATGGTTGGGCCTACTTTTATTGTAGTGTTTAATTAATGCTCTCTTTTAACCAATTATTACCTAACTTTGTTTTATTTGTTTTAGATGCTTTTTATATAATTTTGGATTTGGATTTTGAAAGCCCAGGTTTCAAAGATTCCTCAAAATAGTTTTTAATGTTTGTTTTTATTAACTTTGAAGAATTGCTTTTTTTAAATTTAGAGTTTAAACTGACAGCATACAAAAGATTTTTAAAAAAGTATATGCTTACCATCTTTTATAATATTTGATCAGATATAACCATTTGATCTTGTGTGAACTCCATTTGTCCTATAGACTCATACTATAGGACACATAGGATGCTCAGCAATATACAAATTCCACACGTTGGTGATTCAAACCGTCGTCTCAAGTAGCTTGGCTTCAGAGTTTCATATTTTTCTGACGACTGCTGTTCTAAAATTGGAAATAAATGGCATGGCCATAGGGTGCAGTCCTTGTTTAAAGAAGCTTTGTTTGTCTACAAAGCTTCTTTATACAAGGACGAAGCTTTGTTTCTACAAGATAGAAACAGCAATGTATGTGTTTTTATTTTTTTTGCTGATCTCCGTGCTGATCTGTACAAATAAATAGCGCATAGTGGGCACCAGACGGCATCATTTATCCCTGTGCCCTGTCAGGCTAAGCTGATTTCTGTTACATGGAGATGCATTGGAACCTACCACAACGATCTAAACTCGTAAACACCTGCACACGCAAGCACACATGCAAACAATCTCAACTCTCCTCATACTTCAAACCTCACAGTGGAAACACGCCAATTGATTAGAATAACAATAGGTAATTGGCACAAGACTGCATTCCTGGAGGTTTTCATGTGCCAGTTACAACACACTTTAAACGGATATAAAAAAATAGTCTTGAGGAGCAAACCCCTCAGTAATACCCCTCAGAAACGCTAAGGTGTGCATAGTACGTGTCTGGTCAATGAACATTGGAGTGCTTCACATCATAT
>JAOEHI010001836.1:0-12233 GCA_025447815.1 Percopsis transmontana
GGTAAGCCCCCCTTCTGTCTCGCTCCACCTCAAACCAGTTTGTGCCAGTCTAGGCCATCTCTACCCTGACCATACAAACAAACGCCTCCAAGCACAGAAAGAGTGGAGGAGATATGGGTGGAAACGCATGGAATGGAGCTAGGATGCCAAAAGTGCGAGAGAGAGAGAGAGAGAGAGCGAGAGAGAGAACGAGAGAGAGAGCGAGAGAGAGCGAGAGAGAGAGAGAGAGCGAGAGAGAGCGAGAGAGAGAGAGAGAGAGCGAGAGAGAGAGCGAGAGAGAGAGACGGGAAGAGAATGTAGGAGGAGATATAAAATAGGGCAGAATGAGGTAGAACAACATGGAAAATGATACATACCATATCTACTGTTTAGCTAAACATGCCTCGCACCAAGGGTGCTAAAGATAACTAAACTAGAATGGCACTGGATGCTAAACCAGCATGTGCAGTTGCTTATAAAAGGTGTCCATTTAAAGTACACTAAGCAGCCCCCTCCTCCAAAAAAACACTCTAGTTCTCTAACTATATACTCTATACTATATACTCTATACTCTATACTATATACTGAAACAGGTCTACATCTATGCCAGTAGATGTAGCTGAGACAACACTCTTCAGTAAACATGGCAACCTCAATGGCAGGGAGGGCATGCAATATGTGGAATAAAATAAGTCATTTTGTACCATCCAAAATGATTTAACTCTCCATCTCACTTACGTGTACATGGTTTAAGATTACATCCTGGTAAGGATTAGGTTACAGCTTTTCTAAAACATCAAACAGACAAAGCAACAGGTCACTATGTGCCCATGCTCATAGCACCCTCCTATGGTCAGTTTGAATGTACTTGCTGTTCAACAGATCCCATATTATTACAAGATCTCTCATTTGCATTGAGAAATAGCATTTTCAACGTTTTTAACGAAATTGAAAATGATGGAAAATCCATCTTGGAGCCTTGAGGCTCCATTATGTTCCTTGTGAGGAGAGGGACCTGTTTACCTAATTTCAGAAATCTAGGTCTATTGGGTGATAGGCATGGCCTTTAAACTGTGTATGCCATGTACAGTACACAATATTCTTATAACCCTGTCCTTGATTAACTGCCTACTATTTGTTTTTTTATCGAAATCGGATGAAAACTTTTTAAGCTATCATGCAGATAAACACAGATGCACGTTGGGCTATAACATGACCTACTGTACATTACAATATGTGGGAGTAAATTCATTGCACTCTATCAGAGGTGTACACAAAACTCATCTCTCAGCCCTGAGCAATTTGACATGGTAGCTTAAGTCTGTGGCACGCATGTCCAGTCCATTAATCTTCAGTAATGTTGCATTCTGTGAGGCTAATGGAGAATAGGACAAAATGAGCACTGGGTTTTCATTTTCTTTCATTTTATTATGACAAAATATGTGTGTGATATAATAATAATAATAATAATAATAAGAAGAAGAAGAAACAACTCTAAAAGAAGGGGGTTGACAAATGACTTGCTTTGAGTTCCTTCCAACTATCTGTCCATCTCTGCTTTATCAGAAAAAAGCTACAGGCAGAAGACAACGCCAATATTGTAGGAACAAAATTCAATAGGATGTGATTGATGTTTGATTGGGGGGTTCCCACCTTCCGTGTCTATCTGATTAGTGACACCCTTTTGTTTTGCAGCATCTCTTGGTTCAGGTGTAAAACACCTGTCGTTAGAGTAAAGTAGAGCACAGAATCTACACCGATAATATAGGCCTACTGTCGATGCATACTAAGACGAATCCCGTAACACTATGAGTAGGCTACTTACTGTCGAGTTGGAGAATTGAGTCGTAGATTTTACACTGGAGCTGCCCCGTGCTTTGGAAAGCGCACGACATCCACAGTCCCTGGTACATCGCCACCGCCGTTATGATGTTGTCACCAATGTATGCTGACATCTTCCACTGTGGTAGAATAGTCCCGATAACCAGTGCAATGATGCCGATGAGTGACAGGGCAAATCCTAACAGTTGTATACCTGAGTTGGCCATCTTGTTGAAATAGTCTCAATCAAGTAGCCAATGATTTGGGAAAACTCCGTGCGCCGAGAAAGATGGTTATTTAGTCTTCCAAAATGTAAAAGTTCTTCTTTTGTTCTTTGTGCTCCAAATATTATTTTCTGCAAAATAACGCACTCTAAACCACTGGTAACAGTGGAGCTGAAGTTTTGAAGCGGGGGTCTTCTCTCGGGAATGGCAGTATTCAGTGGTGTGTGAAGTGGGTGTGTATCACGCCTGCTGATGCATGGGATTAAATCAGGAGGTCTCTTCACATCCTTGGTTGCTACGTCAGGACCTCCTTACGGGAAGAGAGCCCGCCGGGAACATTCCAGGAACGCAACAGGTTCCCTGGAAGTTTCCCTCCAACAAATCACGTAGGCCTAATCCTTTGAACGACTGTAGCATTTCCTTTTCATGGTGTCTCAAATAAGGCTCCATAAACGAGGTTTTAAAATATCTATGTTAAAAAACATTTACAAATGCGAACATCATTAATTTTAATAATAATAATAATAATAGGCATCAATAAAATTTTATTTAAAGAGCTTTTCAAAACACTACGTGTTTTAGCCTAGAAATGTACTATATGCCTAATAGTAATAGTCTAAAGTCTGAATAGGCTTAGGTTCATAACAAGAGATTCAGGGCACACAATGGGGTAAGATTATGAAATAATCTTGATTTTTTAACGATTAATAAAAATATGTTCTGTGATATTTTAAATCTAGTTATATTATCTTTAATCAAATGTTAAAAACATTTGTTGTTTCATGTTTTCTGTAACGTGTGGCTCAGCGGGAGTGCAGGTGCAGAGATACGGAGACACACGAGCTTCTGAATGAGCGTTAAATCTTTTAATAGAACAACAACCAAGAAAATAACCGACAATTCCCCTCATCCACCCTCCCGTTTATATAGCCGTGGCCGGAGGGTAGATGAGAGGATGGCAAACAGGTGTGCGGGAATACATACCAGCAGGGTATGTATTCTGTAAGCATCCTTGAGCAAGCTGCCTAACCCCCTACATGCTCCTTAATACTTGTAATTGTACTCACTCACTGTCAGTCACTTTGGATAATTGTCTGTTGCATACATGTTAGAAGGATGGGCCATGTGTCATAACAAGTAGCCTAAATCATTTTAGCCTATTGCATTTACAGTACATTTACAGCACGCTTTTATCCAAAGCGACTTACAATCAGTACATTTGTCAACAGTTGAACTGGTTCACCACTAGCTCTTGCAAGCAAACAACATGCTGCTAGAATAAGGACAGCATCATGTCATCATGGTTACTTCACATTTTCAGTATACATTTCTCAATATATTCCTATAAAAATCATCATTCAATCCATAAATAGTAATGAATTGCTAGCAGCCTAAATACCGGCAAGTGCTTAATATTCTAAGAGCTGATATAACAGAGTAGAAAGCATAGACATACAATAAAGGATTGTTATATTATTATTGTTATTATTATTATTACAAGCAAGTGCTGACTGGTTGAAATTCCTTGTATAGAAGTTTACAGGTCTGTGTTTGGAGTGAGTAGTAAAACTATCCAACATGCCTGGTGACTTACAGTCATGACAGAAATCTGAATAACTCTGGTGTGTGTGTGTGTAAAACAGAGCTTTTTCTAAGTAAATAAGTTATAAACTCCACACTCAATGTAGCACTTTGCATACCAGGTAGTGGTATTCCTGTCACACAAAGTGATTTACATACAGTGATTCCAATAGGTCGTACCGATGGCCCGAATTGTGGTCACTTCCCGGAGTGATTCAGAACCTGATTTCGGATTTCGGATTTCCAACCTCAGATATTCAGATACTAGATGTGTAGTATATCCATCATTATATTATTTTATATCACATATAATACACAGTAATATCCAATCTGTCCCATTTAAGTAAAAATGTCATGAGTGGGGGGATATTATATATATATATATATTTTCTCCCGGCATTGCTACTTGAAATCCCCAAACACCTACCGTTGCACTTGAAAATAGCTTATCCTATTTCTATGTTCTTTTTTTCTCCCTTTTTTTCTTTCATCTTTGTATTTGCTTACATATTTGTTTTTCCCTGTTTGTTTCTTGCAATTGACTTTGCATCTTTTTTCGTTTTCTTTGTTTTTCATTGTTGGTTTCTTTTTCTTGCTTGTCTGTATGTTTTTTTCTTATGCTTTCTTTCTTTCTTTCTTTCTTTCTTTCTTTCTTTCTTTCTTTCTTTCTTTCTTCGCTCCATTCTATTTATTTTGCTTCTTTTCAGTTTTCTTTCATTGCTTGTTTGTTTGTATGCTGTTTTTCAATATTCTTTCTTTCTTTCGTTCTTTCGTTCTTTCTTTCTTTCTTTCGTTCTTTCTTTCTTTCTTTCTTTCTTTCTTTCTTAGAGCACTGTTTGTTCTCACCATTCCTCTTCCTTCCACTATACCACAGAACATAGTACAGTACATGTCCTGGGTGTGGGTGGTGGAGGGGGGGTACAAAAACTCCCATTGTTGCTCGGGGAGAATGAGCTAGTTGGTCCAGGAATCTGTTTAACTTTGATATAGAGGTGGGGTAAATCGAGAAGGGGTTGGGGACAGAGGTCATTGTGGTGGAGGGGGGGGGGGGTACAAACATGTAGGTATCTCTACTCACTTATAGAGGAAAAACACTGTAGAGAAAAAGTTACAGCCCCATCTTCACAGAAACCCAGTCTGGACCTGGCCAGAGGTGTTGCTAATAGTTACCTGATTTATAGGATGCAGTCTTGGCCGCTAGGCTACTCCAAATAGAGCCCTGAATTTGAGGGCAAACAAAGAGAACTTCACATTTCTCCCCTCTAAGCCTTCTGTCTCCTGCATTTACCAACGCTTTTTACCCCCTAATCGTAAACACACATTTGTCTTGTCACTGTAGCTGTTGCTCATTGGTCGATAGAAGGGTGAAACAAGGAACTAAATCAGCCCAAGGAAAGGGCAGGCAGTAACGCCACTCATTGCGGCTGTTGTTCCCGGAGGGGCCCCCCGCTGTGTATGAAGAGAGCAAGCACAGTGAAAATCCAGTGATTGAAGTTCTTTAAGTCCCCTTGGAAGTCACTAAGGCATTAGCAATAAAACATGCTGGTTTTCCCCAAAAAGCTCAGCATAGGCAAATAAGGGGGATGGACCCTATCTCAACACGACTTCCCGCTTTTTTATCTCGTAAGCAGCACAATTGAGCTTTTGTGCTCGGCCTTGTGAATTAATTTTTGCGGCGTCTTTACTGTTAGGTAATCACTGAGGTATTCTTTTATCTTTGCAGCTTGGCATGTGGGTACAAACAAGTTTCAGTTGGTTGGTACTGGCTCCCACTGGGTCAGGTAAACTCTGTATTGACCAAGGGGATGATGGCCAGAGGTAGCCACTACATATAGCTGGTAGTCTTCATCCTGACACTAGTTTACTCATCACACGTTACGTGCACTTGTGGGGAGGGTATTTATGTGGGGTGGTTGGGTTTGGTCTTTGTCAATTATTGTCTGCGTTATCCTGTGCCATTTGTATGAACAGAGCTACTGTAGAAATACCGAGCTTCGGCTCATGAAGTAGTCACTCTCTTGTGATCTACTTTCCAAGTTTGTCTGCGCTTGCACTCACCTCCTCAACACGCTACAGAATAGAGGTCCTGTCTGTGTGCTATTCTGTGGATAAGATCAGAGAAATGGGGTTGCTAGGTAACGAGGAACTTGAACTAAGGAGTTTTGAAGATGGGGTGAAAGGAAATTGTGTATATTATGTAACTTGATATTTAAACCACACAGTATTTTAGTTTTCAAACTGAAACTCAAACCAATAGTGTATTGTGATAGGTATCTAGTGTTTTAGTATCTTCATTGCTTGCATTTGTATGTGTTTAATGAAATATCTTGTTCCAATATCTTGTCTTGTTTCAGTGTGTTCAGTTTTTTTTAACATTGCATGATTGTTTCAATTAATAAATTAATTTCAATCCATACAATTTTAATTATAAGGAGTAAAGTAAAGTAAACACTGATAAAATATACCCAGCAGATATTATTATTGTCATTATGGTTTCAAAAATGTTGTTATCTAATGTTGTTATCATTCTAGTAGTGTCCTCTAGTGGCTAAATATCATCACTACACCAGTAAGAAAATGATGAATTTACTTATAACCATGAAGTTCAAGATTTACAAAATTTAACAATTCATAATTTTTAACATCAAATATGTAATATTACATCTTTGAAATTTCAAGTTAATGTATTTTTCTGTTCCATAGATAAACATTTAAATTAAATATACAACTTGCACATTAGGTAAATCTGTACATTCCTTTATAATGTTTCTAAATAATCAACATGTCAAGTTTGTTTCTTGGCTCTGGGACGTTACAATCAGATGTGAGCGTGTATTCATGTTCATTCATATTCATTTAGTTTTCCATTTAGCAGGCATCAAACAGGATTTCCAGGCACTTTTTTATTTAACAGTTTATTTCCAACATATTTAGATATCGAGGACATCAGTTCAATGTGCCCAAGAAAACATGGAGACTAGATTCTCTGTGAGTTAATTAAGCATGCCTTTGTTTGACTGACACTAGTTGGGTATGTGTGTGTATGTACGTACAGTATTAGTTTGTGTGGTCTCTAGGGGAAGGGGTTGTCGGGGGTATAGTTAAAGCTGGCGTCCAGGAACATTGCCAGGGTGCCCAGGGTAGTGATTATGACAAATAACCACAAGAAGAGACGGTCTACGACCAGGGCTATGAACTGCCAGTCTTCCGTCATCTGCAGGGAACAAACGCACATAAGCGGTGCATGAGTCAGCTTGTATGTGTGCTGTAGGTGCTGACACATGAACAGCACTAGGGCATGTCTGGAACATTCTGTGCCTGGGACAAAATAGAGTAGAGACTGAATGAATAGCGTACTGCTTGACAGAGTGTGCTTATGTGGTTATGAGTCTGTGTGACCCTCTATGTGTAGATGTGTGTGTTGATCTGTGCGCCTGTGCCTACATGTGTGCATGCGTCTATTTGTGTGTGTGTTTTCATGAGTGAAAATGCAGCCTTACCCTTGTTCAAAATACTTTCGATTCACAGTAATGAAGTTCTATTTTAATTCAATGTATTTAAAAGAAATGACAGAAACGGAAAATGCTTTATTACATACCGTACGTCGCAAAATAGAAATAATGGCATTTAAAGGAATTATTCAGTTAAACTGCAGGAACAGAACCCATTACATGATGAATACATGTTATTTTGTGCTAAGGAACTACCTCAATCGGCATACAAAATACAGCAACTGGTATCCCATATATACATGTAAGTTTGAGACAATCAGATAATGCAGTTGCAATAACCAATGTCCAAACTGTAGAGGGTGCTGTTCCTGAGGTTTGACTATAGTGTTTGGTTTCTTAATTCAAAATCAATTATGAATGATGCCAAACACTGGTGTATATGTGTATATGTATCTAATTCCTCGCGCATGAGTAGTGTATGTGTGTGTAAGTGTCCGTGTGCGCTCACTGTGTCGTCAAAGTCCTGTTTTTTGAGCTGATCGGCCATGTATGTGACAGCAGCGATGGCTGACTTGAGGTTGGACGGCAGTATCAGGCAGTAACTGTCAGACTCTAAGTACCGCTGTAGCTCAACCGAGCTGTCGTTTCGTGGCGAACGACAAAACGCAAGAGACGGGCTGAAAAAAACATAGAAAGGGACAGACAAAGTGAAAACATTTTTTAAAACTTCTTCAGTAAACTACTTTCAGTGTTCATGCAATGCTCTAAGTTTCAATCACTGAACCACCATTAAAGGTCCAATTTGCAGTTTTCCTCAGAACAGTTCTTGGACTGTATACTTCCACCTAATAGTGAAGATGAACCTGAGCCAATGCTAACCTTATTGCACTAGAGTAAAATTGCTCATTCTGAACCTACAACACAATGAATCATTATCTCACGTGAGTGTACATAGTTTAAGGCATATTTATTGTATTAATGTGTAGCAACATTTGTTAGTCTGAAACATCATTTAGCGTTTCTTCAATTATAATTTATGTCAGTGTTTCTCTACAGGTGTGTGTCCTTGTGTGATCTTTTTCAGTTAAACAGGTCCCTTTCAGCACCACTGGTCCACTGATTGACAGCGGCAAGCGCACGCACGAGGGACATTGGGATGGCGTTGGGTCAACATTTTCTGATGCTGTGACCCCTGACCTCTCCATTCCTGTACTGTACAGCTGTTCAATATATACCGTATTGTATAGAGGCATAGAAGGAGAAGCTGGCATTCTCAGCCCATGTACTGTACAGAAAATAGTTACTGTGAAATGCTATTTCCAATATGTAAAGCAAAAGGTATGCTATGTGCATATATTTGTGAGAAGCTATTTGTTATGAAGCTTCACTGATTTTTTAAACATTCTGAATTTCCTGATAGTCTGGTCCCTCTGACTGAAATGCAAATAAAATGCAGGATAGCTCTTTTATCCAAAGCGACTTACAATTACATGGAGCAGATAGGGGTTAAGCATCTTGCTCAAGGATGATGCTTACAGGTAGGCCAACTCTGGGTAGGCCAACCCACGACCTCTCGGCTGGGAGTCCAACACCCAGACCACTAAACTATCCTAATAAGTTGGCCTACTAAATATTATCTGTTTCAGTTAATTAGGTATTGGTTTTCCACAAAACCTTTTAGTTTTACAGTGAAGCAGTTTAACAGACATACTATTATTAGTCATTTAATACTAGAACTACTTCTACTTAAATAGTATTACTAATTCAGTGTGCATTAGATATGGTATTATTGTGTAGTAATGTTCCATTATGATGGCATTCTTTACTGGGCATGAAGGCTCCATTATGATGTCATGGTGTAAAGCCTATTGGGTAATCCAGCTTTACCTTGCATGGCAGCTGGATTTGCGAGATCACAATCACGCGAGAATCCATCTTGCCAGCCTTTCAGTTCATTCGCTAAATGTGGGACGCTGATTGGTCCAAACCACTGGTGGTTTGTAAATTAAATGTCATGGGACCAATCAGCGTCCCATGACATTTAATTTACAACAATGTCCTACACCCACTGTCTACATTGTGTTTACACTCAATATTAGCTCTCGTACAAATCCACAAAAGTCTTTCCTCAAAAGTGGCGTTCCTTCTTTTGTTTATATACAAACACACACACGTTAAGTCAAAACTTTTACAACTTCCTGTTACACAAGAAGTGCAGAGGTAGCTATGAAATACAACGTTATAGAAAGGATGGTTTGCAACTGTTTTTTTTTAAAGGAGATTGTTCTGAGTTGTTGAAGGCTTAAACAGTTTCCCATTTAACTGCATTATAAGACCAGTAATAAGTGTCAGCAGAGTGATATGTTAAAAATACTGAAGTTATCACTAAGGTTGTGCTACGCACCATTATAATGGTAGGAAACATTTGAATTAGGTTTGAGTTTAAAAAAAAGCGACCCTACCCTTGAATATCAACATCTCAAAGACAGGTGTGTCTGAATGGTGTGTGAGTGCCATCAAGCCATGACCAACCTGTCACCATCACTAACAAGGCCTGTTTACGGCCCCAATGGTATCTATAGTGAATAGATTGCATACTGTACTAACAGCACATGTCTAACCTACAGCCGAATGCCAACTTAGAAGACATGCTGCGACTTGGAAGCAGTGGATCTAATTAAGGTGGCTGAACACTGCCTTTCTCCATGCGCATGCTACTAAGTAAAAATAGTTTTCTTTTGGCAGGGGGGTATTTATGAATAGAGGATGCAGGTTTACGGTGCAGGGTTGAGGTTGGATGTCAAGGACGTGTGTGTGTGTGTGTGTGTGTGTGTGTGTGTGTGTGTGTAGGTGTTACATTACATGTCCTTTGCCGTCCTGCGTCAGAGACAGGTAGCCTATCTGTGTGCTCTCGACAAGAAACAATGGACAAATAGAAATACAGTATCTAAATCATTTACAGTAGATCTTCCGAAGGACAAGCACTGTCTTAGCGTCCATAAGACACATAGTGAGCCATGTGGAATCAAGTACAATGGCAGACAGAGTTAAATTGGACTCACCCTCGATGGCCGCCGTTACCAATAAGTTACATGGTGCCGGTTTAGCTTATGCTCATTTTCAGTAAAGGTAAATATTTCCCTTTGTCCCTGATGTGTTGTGCTCTACCCTCAGAGTGAGTGACAGAGAGATCATCAACATGATCAATCAATATAATCAGCATCCATAAGTACCAGCATGTGTAATATTTCTATGTGTATAAGTTGATGTGTATAAGTTGACGGGGGGGTCACAGGGCGATATCGTGACAGCATGTGGGACAACAAACTGGTAAAGGGATGGAGGTCTGTCTGTGTGTGTGCGTTTGTGGAGTCACAGCCCAGGCTAGCTAGCTATACAGAGCGCTGTGTGCTACATGCCAACTGCATTCCACAGCTTCTATTCATTACCACAGACAGATAAAGCCCCTCTTAATAGCACATGTGCCCTGTTACTACCTCAGTCCAACATATTTGCACGCTCACAGAATGGACGTATAATATTCTCTCTCACACACAAACACACACACACACATATAGAGCCGTCCACAAAGTCGTAGAAGGTGTACTTTCCGGAAGGAAAATATACTGTAGCGCTTCCGCACCCACATGTACATACAGTATGTACGTATAAACGCATTTGTATGTCCCCACATACAGGATGTACAGACAAAGCACAGACAGAAATCTATTTACATGAGAGAATGAGGTTTATAAGAAAGAGCTATAAACTTGTTTTTTGTCGCATAAATGTAGAAACACAGGCAAATACTAGCCAAGATAATATAAAAATATATGAAACTGCATTATCTATTAAAAAATATAATATGTATACAGTACATATGTAATCAAAAATGTATTATAAAAATACTAGATGATAATAGGTCTGTTTGATTTTAATTAGAAAGCATCGATGATACTATAGATTCAATGTCAATGATTTCTAATCATGATTAGATTGAATTGATTTGATTTTTAGCCAAGATTTCATCAATCACCTAAATCAAACTGACCCTAAGCTAAAATGAACAGTGGTTCTCTTTTTGAGCGTTACCCCCAAAAAATTTATAATATTTTTTTATTATCACAAGCAATGACCTACAGTACTTCCTTAAATTGCGTATTACACAATAAAATTAAAGTATACAGAATAAGCATCTTGTGACCCCCTTGGGGTCCCGGCCCACAGTTTGAAAGCTTCTGATTTAGAAGCCAAGGCTGCTAATTTGACTGTGTGATGCACTTGTCTCCATTTGCTTTGAAGCAGCGACTTCCATCTCAGCATTAAAAAAAAATCCTCTTGCTCATGGACTCTGCCCCTCCCAAACCCTCTTGCAGGATTACCCTCTAATGCCCAACCTAAACAAAGGCTTAGAGGTTGGCGACTGCGTTTGAGAGCGTGGGGCTTAGTAAGGGACTGTATGATTTTGTTGGAAATGGGATGAGAGATAGTCAGCACAGGGCCTGATCCTGGGGGGCATGTGGACCTGTATAATGCCAGCACTGAGTGGCAGATTACCCTGGAAGCTAATGAAGGTGTTCATCATTGGTGAATGGATGACAGGGTTGGTAGACTGCACATTAAACCGGATTTTGAATATTTGCGATTTTCTATTCAGGATCTTGGTGTTTTATCACTCAAACTCAATGGGATTTACTGCAATATTGAAGTAGCCTAATATTTTATTTAGCCAAAATTCTATAAGTATTTACTTTAAGTTTTACCTCTTCTCAAGGGGGAGGTGAAGTGTAACTGTAGCTCTACCTGCCTCTCCAGGGTGCGACCAAATCTGGGTTGATCTTGCGAAACAAATACTCTCCTCTTGGCCGCCGCCTATCAAGGGTCTGGATGGGCGTGTCTTCACTGGGCTCCTCCTCCAATAATGGTTCCTCTGGCTGCGGCCTCTTCATGCCAATGTATTTAGGGAGGAAGTTGATAAATACCTGAGAATTTAAAGCGATTTTGCGTTTGTTAAACCATTGAGTGTATAGATTCCCTAACTCAATAAATCCATATACTGTAGTCTGGCATGGATGGCTTCGCATCACCTCAAACTCAACCTTGAAAAGACGGAGCTAATCTACCTCCCGGCAAAGAACTGCCCCCAAATGGACATGTCCATTACCCTTGAGAACAC
>JAOEHI010001837.1:0-12233 GCA_025447815.1 Percopsis transmontana
AGTACGCCCACAACTCCTTGATCACCTCCGCGACCGGCCTATCTCCGTTCGAGGTAGCTATGTGATTCCAGCCTCCTTTGTTCCCAACTCAGGAGAAGGAGTTGGCAGTCCCCTCGGTCCAGGAAAACCCTCGCCGCTGTCGACAGGTGTGGGTTGACGCTCGGAAGGCACTGCTTCGGACCGCTGAGTGCAACAAGGAGGTGGCAGACAGGCACCTGACTCCGGCGCCCTCGTTTCAACCTGGGCAGAAGCTTTGGCTGTCCTCTAGGAACATTCCGTTACGGACTGATTCACGGAAACTTTCTCTTCGGTTTTTAGGACCTTTTGAAATACTGTCTATTATTAGTCCCTCTGCAGTCCGCCTTAAGCTACCACAGGCAATAAGAATCCACCCAACCTTCCACGTATCGCAGCTAAAGCCCGTGTCCACCAGCCCGTTGTGCCCTCCTCCGGATTCCCCACCACCGATCCGGATTATTGATGACCATCTGGCGTATACTGTCCGGAGGCTAATGGATGTCCGGAGACGGGGGAGGGGTCTACAATACCTGGTGGACTGGGAGGGTTACGGTCCGGAGAAGAGGTCCTGGATCCCCAGGCGATTTATTTTGGACTCACAAATGGTGAAGGACTTTCATAGGGATCACCCGGACAAGCCTAATAGGACACCAGGAGGCGTCCGTTAAGGGGGGGTACTGTCATGGGACAACAGTGTTTTTTTCCCTGTGTTGTGTGTTTTCCCTTTGTTTTTGTCTGTCTTGTCTGTCTTTCCCTGGGAGGAGGTTTAGGGGCGTGGCCAGCGCCTGGTCTGGTTCCCGCACAGCTGTGGCACATTACGTCGTCAGACCCAACTGCTTTTATACCTGGGCTGAAGACTGCTACAGCGCCAGATTATTTTCTCACCTGGATGACCTCGCTCCTGACCCTCATTTTACGGTGTTGTCTCCTGCCGCATTCATCTCCGCCGAGCTAACCCGGACAAGATCTGCAGGCTGGACCGCCTTATTAAAACCCTTTTGTGTGTTTTTGGATATTAAAGTCCTCTTTATTTTTTACCCCTTACTCTCGTGTGGTCTCTCCGAGTTCTGGGTCAAACCAAGCCTAACAACAACGGTGGAATGAGCTTCCAGCAGCAGTGCGGATAGCAGAATAATAGGTAATGTATGTTGCAAAATGTATAGCTAAGTTAGGCCTCATGACATGCTCCTGTCATTATTCTAACAGAAAGCCTGTAAATATGAATGTAAATGTATTAACTGTACATAACCCACCTTTAAATTTTTTTTAAACCCACAATTAAATTTAAGTATACTTAAAAAAAGTGCACTTTATTATAATTATATTTTAAGCTGTACTCTAGTATTCCAAAAAAGGTAGACTGTAATATCTACAGTTTTCTTTTAATCTACTTATGAAAAGTAGATATTGCAGTGGTAGAGGATAGAGCTTTTGGGCGATACGATGTCTTGATGGCAAACAAATTTCCTTAATACATACACATGACAGTGATTTAAATATTGCCTTATAGATAGTATATAGTATAGAGTATATAGTATATAAGGCTAATTGAAATGTTTTAATTTTGTATTTGTTTTTCATGTTTTTACTATTGTTTTTATGAAAAAATATTTACTATTTTTCAACGTCTGTTGCTGCCTCCTACGTGTCCTATAACATTCTGGTAACCGGTCCACTTTTTAATTCCCCAAAAAGGGTTTCAAGGTGTTACATTTGAATTACTTTGAGTGCACATTTTTGTTAGGGGGCAGGACACTAGTGGTTTAGGTGTTGGACTCTCAGCTGGAAGGTCATGGGTTCGAGCCCCAGAGTTGGCCTACCTGAAAGCATCCTTGAGCAAGATACCTAACCCCTATCTACTCCTTGTAATAGCACCATGTAATTGTAAGTCGCTTTGGATAAAAGCGTCTGCTAAATGATCTTATTGTTAACACAGACACATTAAAGTTCTATTTTGTTCGAAAATTATTAGAATTTGATGCAATAAAAAACACATTACATTTGTTTTGTTTGTCCCACCACATAGAAATTTAAAAACTAGTTCATAGTTCTTTTTTTCCATATGTTGCTGCGAGCGATTATTTTTCAAAATGATTGCCACAGCCTAATGAAAGAAGTTAATCAGGCAGTAGTACAGTACGTTCAGTTCACGTTTGCCTAACTATCGTTAAATGAACGCGTTCAGGAACAACACTGTTTACAGGCATTCTCATATTCCACTATCATTTATATATGGTAGATATTCTACATTTGATAGGCTATGGGTATTAACAACTGTTGCTTTCCATTTTGAATAACACTGCTATAGACAACCTGGGATCAGTTCTAAGGTTTGATCATTGGGGGCCAGTATCTTTAATGTAAGAGTTAATGCTTTCTGGCGTTCTTTATGCTTCACTGGGTGAGACAAGGGAGTGTTTTGGACTGGGTAACCACAACAAAACATTTATCAGTATGGAATCTAAGTACCACTCAATGTCCTACTTCCTCTTGACTGACTGGCAGATTCCCTTTGGATGTGTTCAGTAGACAAAACATTTGCTATGCTCAGTGAACTTTTTTACTAGACGACATGTTTCTTTGAAAACATTTGCAACGTTCTTGAATTACTTTCAAAGACATTTGCTGCATTTCAGGGGTGTTGCGAGTGTTGCTCAATGTCATGTCAAGTAAAACTGCTGACATCACACATACAGAAGCATGGAACCATTTAGATACCCTACCATTTAATACCCTAAACCTCTCATAAGTCTACGATATGTAGTTGTTCATTGGTTCATAAATGCACATTGCCAAACCATAATTTTTCCTTCTGAAGACGCAAGACTGCACTGTTGTGGGTATGTGTTATTGCATATTCTATATGTAGTTTGAGAAATACATACTATATGAAACTATTTTTATTTACTATTAGGCTACTCAGTTATGTTAAATGTTGTGACAGTATTTGTCATCATCACCATTTAATACCAGTAGCAAACAAAAACAAACTTATTTCATCTGAAAAGTCCGCTGTGTCATTCTACGACGGATATTAGGGCCACATCAGAGATTTAAAGAATAAAGTTGTAAAATTACAGAACAAATTTGTTATATTACGATAAATAAAGTCGTAATATTGAGAGATGTTGATGTAACCAGCGATAGATTTGCAGTCAACCACTATCAGCCATTTCTGTAACGTTGTGTGTTTGGAAGGCGAGAGTATGTGCGAGCAAGGGGGAAGATACTCTCAATTTCAGGATTGCCATTACTTTTCATGCAGTGTAGACAAAATAGACCAAGTTTTTTGCACACTCTTTTTAAAGTAGGCACTACGAATACTGATGTGGTGCTGGTGTGCCAAAAAACTAGTATTTCGTTATTTGTTAAACCTATTGTTAAACCTTCAGCCTACTGAAGTACAACTTCAGGACGCTCCACGTCCGTCATTGTAACACAGGCGACAGGCTGCTCTTCCAATATTTCCCCTCTAAAATAACATATAGCCTAAAACTACAACTTTATTCTCGTAATATTAAGACTTTTTCCTCATAATATTGACTTTTTTCTAATAAAATTACAACTTTATTCTTGTAAAATTATTACTTTATTCTCGTAATATTACGACTTTATTCTACAAATCTCAGATTTTTAGATTTTTCACAATGTGGCCGTAATATAATCGGAATGTGTTGTCGACATAAAATTCAAAACATATCCTTCCACACAAATGGGACAATTACAGCACCTATCAGGTGGCTGTATCGACCATCATCTTGTGGTTTGTGCGGCTGAAACACAACAATACCTGTATATGACTTTGAAAAACACCCACAAACTTCATTGGGAAAGATTATGAAATGCAAGTTACTAGTGTTATGGTATGTTCAAGCCACTAAGTGGTAGTGTTAGCAATTTTAAAGGGTAGTAATCTGAAAGAAATACTTACTAGTAGGTATCGTAAGTAAAATAGTGGAAAACTACTAGTCGAAGGCAAATAGTATCTGTACTGTAGAGCCCACTACTATGATTGAATGTAATTTGTTACTGGTTAAAACTGGAATATTAACTAATGAATAATTAATAAGTACTACCATCTAGTGTTTTTTAAAACCTACAAAAATACAAAACCATCTTGAATCAGATATTTTTAACTTTTAAATGTATTGACATGTATTTAATAGCTGTCCCAGAATGGATGTTGATCGAATTACCTGTGTGATATTAAAAGTAGAAAAGTGGTCAGTTGTAAATCTAAATCAATTACAATTAGAAAGTATGAATTAATATCAAATTGAAATCTGGGCTAGCATTCTAACTGTCTAGGCTTATTTGTTTGTCTTTCTATTCCTGTGTTAGATTGTAAGGTGGGGAATGGAGCTACATATCGTGGTCCTACCTCAGTGACCATGATGGGTGTCACCTGTCAGGCATGGAGTGCTCAGAGTCCCCACGCACACAATAGCTTCACCCCACAGACTCACTCAGATAAGGGTCTAGAAGGAAATGTGAGTGTCTATGTGTACTGTGTACATGAAGAAATTGGGGAAAACCCAGTGGAGTAGTACTATGCCCATGTGTCTGTCTACACATACATACTATGATTTTATTATTATTACTATTATCATTATTATTAGGATAAAATATCTGAAAAAAATATAGTTTTTCCGTGTAGTGTAGGAGTCCTTGGTGGATATTTTTCTTATAAAGAATAAATAAATAAATACATTTTCAACTTTTTTTAAAATTTGTTCTCATATCTTCTAGAGCTGCAGGAACCCAGATAATGATGTGAACGGTCTGTGGTGCTACACCACTGACATAAACAAGAAATGGGACTACTGTCAAATCCCTGACTGTGGTATGCAATTTTTATTCACATTTTTGGACTGGATATAAGAATTGTATCTCCGATAAGTACATTTCTTGGTCATGAAGAATGAAACATGACATTTGTTCACATTTTTGTAAATGACGAATGAATTTTTACATAGTTTCCTAAACCTAGTGTTATGTGCTACAACATAAATGCATGTAGCCCGAGTCAATATATCAAAAGCCAAAATGTTTTATTATTAAATATGAAATTATTAGACAAAACCTAAAGTGTCAGACTCTAAAGTGAACAAGGCTGTTTAGAGCATACACAGGTATATTTAAAATATGTTCCACATGCCTTGTTTGAGGTCACCGTCACAACTAAAATTTTTTGCAGTGGGGCTTAACTGTGGCACATCAGTCGTCACGCCAAGGCGTTGTCTTGGTCGAATTGTGGGAGGATGTATATCAAGACCTCACTCCTGGCCATGGCAGATCAGCCTTAGAACCATGTGAGTAGAGTTGCACAGGAATCTCCTGGCAACCAACCATACCATGTGATTTTCTTTCAAGGATTGAAATTTTTTTACAAATGTGTCTCTCTACAAGAGTGTCTCTTTCTATAAATCCATGTAACAGTACTGGAATCCACTTTTGTGGAGGGACCTTGATCGCCCCACAGTGGGTCCTTACTGCGGCTCACTGCCTGGAGAAGTGAGTTGTTCAAACTAGATGACATTAATCGTAGCCACCCATCAATTCCTTAATTATCCACTTATTAATCCCTTCAGAGATATTCTCCTTTCTGTGATTGAACCTAAAATGTTTGGGTTGAGAGATCTTTAGACCAACAACTGGTCTAAGCTATTAACAAAATAATAGTAGCCTATTACTTTAAAATATTCAAATTTTGTTCATCTCCTCAATCATCTCGACAGCTTGGAAACTAATGCTTTAAAATGATAACCCCAACTATAACTATAAACTATAATCTCTCTCTCTCTCTAATCTCCTGTCAACGCACACACTAGTCTCCGGTTGTGTTTTAGTGTCAGCAACACTCCTATTATCATCATTCATTCAGTCATTCATTGATTGATTTATTAACCATCTATATTACTCCCTCACCCCTCTGCCCTTTCCATCTAACTTTCCATTTATAAGGTGTGTGTGTGTGTGTTTCTGTAGCTGCTGTTTGGCAATCAGACGTCCTAATAACACAAAATTACAATTATATGTAGGAGCAAAAGGCCATCAGCTTACAAAGTGCTGCTGGGCATCCAAACAGAGCGAGCCACTGAAGCATCTAAACAGGAGAGGAGGCTGGATAAACTGATTCTAGAGCCCAGTGGAGCAGACATTGCTCTCCTGAAGCTGGAGACGTAAGTAAATAATAGTAGTACATCTACCGGTACCAGCACTGATATTACATTTACAGCGCTTTATTCAAAAAAAGTAAGTACATTTGTCAATAGATTAATAGATCATACCCCAGTCATTTTAAGTAAACATCAAGGCTAACTTAGTTACTTAGCATCATACAATAGCATGGCCTTATTGATCGTTGTCAAATGGTGACGCTTGTGCAAAGTACATAATCGTCAAATTGTAACGTCAATGCAATTTGTCATTATAACAACAAATGTGAAATTGCTTGATATCTACATTTTAGTCAAAATTGTGACGAATAAATTGTCGTTTTTCGTTCTCACTCTGACAAAAATGGGCTTCGTCTGTATTATAGGCAAATTTTAGTATGTTATCAGACAGTACACTAAATTTTTGTCAAAATGGTGACAAAATGTGAATTTGCTTGATGTCTATGATTATGTCAAAATATTGACAAAATAAGCTAGAGTGAGTGATGAACTATTTTCATCAATACTGTGACGAATATATTATATATTTTTCTTCTCATTATAACGAAAATGTGATTTGTCAGTATATAGATGAATACTGGAATATTTTGTCTGATTAAATCAGACACTGCATTTTCATCTGAATTGTGATGAATACAGTAGAACTCTATAATTTTATTTGAAAATTTGAACAATAATTTCATCATATTGTTGACTGATACTGATAGTTGATTCTAACGAAATCAAACAACTCAAACTGCAATGAAAGTTCTCAAGTGGCTCTCTAAAACACATTTTAAGGCTGTAATCAGCCCTCAAAAGTCATCCACGGAACACCTCCACAAAGCGGCAACGATAGTATCTATCAAGCTAATAAAAATATGATCATTTAAAAAAGTATTTTAAACCACGTCATAACATTATTTCACAATGAACCACTATCTCAATATAGGTCATATTAAAGTGAACATACCAACTGTCCCGATTGGCGTGCCCAGGCCTGTGTGCATCTCATTGACTATTTAGTGTTTTTTATTATAAGTTCTCGGTCATTGTTTTCTGTTACTTGCTGTACAGGTACGCTGTGATCTACTTTTTCCATTAAATATTATGCTTCATGAGTTTATTGCTTCCACACCTGCCTGCATTCTTCCTCTGGCTCATACATTCTCTCGCCACACCTAGACGCATTGTTACACCACCCTATATTTTAAGTCACTAAAGCAGTGGAGTCACCAAGTAAGCTGGAAGTGACATAGAAGTGACATATGTTACTCCTCAGGTCTTGATCTTTCTGAAAATGGCTTTAGTTTTGCTCTAGCACAGTTAAAGTTCAATTTTCACCACCTGCTCCGTCAAAGGAGGTTCTGGGTGTAGTATGTGAGAGGATCTAATAAACTAGGATCTACAATGCCCTTGGTTAACGTTTCACTTTCTGCTATGTCAACATGAGGGTTAGAGGTGAAATTTATCACAGGATCTTGAAGGTGGATCATCTCCTTAAAAATAAGACAATTTGTCACATTATTGATCGAAAATCCCTAATAGGGCTTTAGTGCTACCCCACCAGACTTCTGACTTTGTGGGGGCAAGTTATACTGTTTGAAAATAAGTGCATTTGTTTTAATATTTTAATATCCCCAGTGCTCTTACTGATGCTGTAGTTAAGTATTAGTGATGTATAGTATATAATATTGTATATACTGTATCTAATATATATCAATAACAAGCATTTAATTACAACAACAATGTTGTAACGTTTATGAAATAATTTTATATCACCAGGGCTCTTACTTAGTCCTTGGAATCTGTAGTTAAATATAATAATATAATATAAAGTGATAATATTAGTAATAATATATATATAATATCAAAATTGTTACATTTCAATGGTTTTAAAATGTGTTTGATGACAAATTTGATGAAGTATTACTATTATTAAAAAATAATTATGCTGAAAATGCTATTTATACTTCAAAAGGTGGCACATAACTGTTTTACACAAACATCACCATATGATGTCGATCACTTGAGACTGGGCATTTAATATAGAAATAGAGACAGATGATCGCAGATGAGGGTAATAGCCTCATATTACCCTTATCTGCGATCTTCTGTCTGTCTCTATTTATGGGGTAGAGAGGTCATAACACTCCTGTTACCAATATCCCTGTGATCATCGGATACTATTTCTACTTCTTCAAATGTGCTATGTGCAATTTACTGTATCTAGACTACTTCTAATATAATAATAAATAATTTTATAATAAATAATAAAGTATGTGTTCTTTGATTCATGTTTTACCTAGTGGTCCCTTTATTACATATTGTATAACTGTCAGAAATACTATATTGTATGTAGAATCACACTGCATAAATTAGTGTTTGCATGTATTTGTGTATGTGTCTGTAGTCCTGCACTTATAAATGACAAGGTCCTGCCTGCCTGTCTGCCCGAGAAGGACTATGTGGTCCCCAGTGGAGTAGAGTGCTACGTTACAGGTTGGGGAGAGACCCAAGGTACTAAATTTGGCTGGAAATTATGAGTGATGTGTAAAATGAAGATTATGCACATAATGTGTTATGAATTGTAGATGGCCACCAGAGGCAGTGCATAATGTTTGATGATATCTACTCTGGGGATGCATCACATGACCTTTCAATCTTGGCCTTTTTTACTGTATATGATATGACAGAATACATAATAAATAAATAAGTATACATAAATAATGCTTAGAAGTGCGTAGTGTTGTCATACTAATTTCTAAGCAACCAGCAGAAGCCAATGCTTACTTTACCTGAACTCTGCATAACACCGGTTAGCGGGAGTGGTGGAAAGGTATATACATGTAGTCAGCTTTGCCAAAGATGGGCTTGCTCATACTGACAAGGTGGATTGGTTGTCTCGGCAGAGAAGAACCACAGAGTACAGCATGTTGTTACATCAGAGGATAAGAGGTCCACCTCTGCTTTGATGTACCTCCTAAAGATCATTCCCACTCAATATCTCCACTCCCTTTGTCGTGGTCTCTGACAGAACAGGACAGGTCTGCATGTTCTGTGCTCCTGGAGATCTCTTCTTCTTCAGCCGACAGCGCCAAGAGCGTTGTTTTCCTGGAGATAGATGTGACGAAAGTACATGTCTGAGGGCATTCTGTTTAAAGTTTGGCTTAAATGGACAGGAGAAATCTGCCGGGGGCTTGTTGATTGGTTGGTTGATTGGCTGCTTTTCTCGACAGAACCTTCCGTGATAGGGCTCATGCACCTCCAGTATGTACACTTTTAACATGCAAAGTGGAACACAAAATGCTGCTCCCTTTTTTCTCCAAATGTAACATTGGTGGTAGTAGCCAAAAATGATATTTTAACTCCTAAAATAGAGGTTGATATTGCTGATATTATCATTATTCACTGCCTCTGGTGGTCATAAAAGATGAACTGCTGTTGTACAACTTTTGACACAGTCAATCAGAGTCCTTGACCAGTTGGGAAAAGGCAGTTTTATTAACTGTGTTTGAGAAAAAAGTTTTGGGGGGCACCGTGTGGATAACCATTTGGCTGTGTATACCAGGTACCGGTGGAGATGGTGTTCTGAAGGAAACTGGTTTCCCTGTAATCGAGAACAAGATCTGTAATCGTCCGGCCTACCTGAACGGCAGAGTCAGAAACCACGAGATGTGTGCTGGAAACATTGAGGGAGGAACGGACAGCTGCCAGGTATTTAACAGTTTTGTAGGTGGGGTTGTGAGCATTGTGTGCAACCTTGTTTATGTTTGCTCTCTGCTGTAGCTGCAAAAATCCCTTTAACAATAGATTTAGATCATGGCAGCTTGGCAAAGAGCATTTTCTCTGGTAGCACTTTATAATGACTAGCTATGACTAGATAATAATAAATAAATGCATAAAATCTCTTACCAGGATGTAACCCTTGATGGGCTAAGCTATATATACTTTGTGTCTGTGTGTGTGTCTGTATGTATATGTGTGTGTGTGTGTGTATATATATATATATATATATATATATGGGTCAAAGACGAGATGTGTAAATTTGGTGTCCGAAGGCCATTCATTTAACATAGAACCTAGAAATATTTGTGTTTTTAAGGGAGTTATTGAGCTCTTAAGTGTCAAAATGTCATTCAGTGTAACTGTCCGGATTAAAATTGTAACGAAAAAGTGTTTTTAAAATGTAGAAATTCATCCTAAAAATATAAATTAATAGCCATGGCATAATTGTGCTAGTGTTTGCAGCAATATATAAAAAATGGCCAACATACTGTATCTAAAAAATATTTGTGTGACATCACAACAAAGATACATTGAAGACCCTCTATCTTTGGGATAAGGTGAGTTAATCTTTTCGAAATAATTGATGATTTCACTTTTTCACCCTCTAGTAACCTTTGTAACAAAAGCACATCCTTCAGTACAACACATAATACATACTTTTAATGTTATTATTTTATAAAAAAGCTATTATACATTCAAAAAGAAAGGATAATCAAGGTCATTACTTTTATATAGGTGGCCAAGGAACTGCCTGTTAAATATGTTTATGTATGAAATATGTCCTTCAGTATCACGCTTTTGTCCTTCAGCACAACAAGTTTCATGTTATACCACAATGTCACCTGTTATGCTGAATGACAGTGGCTTTGTTATCCCACATTTTCACTAGTTTACAACATTTAAATCATGCAATTTATATTTACTTGCTGTGTAAAAACTGAAATATTGTGTGAAATATCATCATGTTAAACTAGTTTATTGCATTTTAAGGTATTTCAAGGCTCATTATCTTTATAGTGTAGATGCTATTGTCTAATAAGGAGAGGGCTGCACAGTACAGAAAAAAAAGACACACTCACACATAAAACACTATATCTTGATTATATTACATAAAATCAATGAGATATACATACAATTTTAATCAGAAGGACCAGTTCTATAAAATGGTGTAAAAGTTCAGTTATGAAATGAAAATTATGAAATTATTAAAATCATCTCCAAATGTATATCTTTAATATAAATAATCAAAACCATACAGATATAAGACTTCACAATACTTTTTTTCCTCCAAATCACAAAACACATGCAAACACATGGAGCAAGGGAGACTATTGAATTCTATTCTGGATGACAGGAAACGCATCCGTCCTTGTCTTCACTAAATCTGTCTCACAAATTAGAAAACAAACGGACTGTTTCAGTAACTTGTTAATGTTATTTGAGTGATAAACTAATATCATAACAAATTTAAGGTCATCTTACCTTAGTCAATCCACTGGTGTTTTTTATACACATATATTTATGGATTAAAATGGATTATTATGAAATATATTAGCTAATAGCTGTTTGACATTTGAAAAAATGGGACTGTATAGGTTTGGGAGAGTTGGTTTAACTTCTAAACTTTGATTAAGTGTTATAACCTACTATTAATGGTCTACTAATAACATTTATTGGATGCTAATCTTATTCTGTACTAGTGTCATAACTATTACATTTTCACTTGTTTAGTTATCAGAGAAGAAAGAAGGATGTCAATCCTGATCATCCCCCAATCCATACAAGGACCCAAACAGATGCAGAAAAAAGAGGAAACAATGGAGATATAACTTAAAAAGATATACAACTAATAATAATTGATAGGATCTGTATTGTTATTGCTGAAGGAATCACATTTAATCAATATTATTGGGCCGTATTGATGCGTGTCATTCAGGGTAACAAAATATTGTCATACGGTATTTTACATTAAAATACAATACATTTTTAAAACTAATCTCAAAGGATGAAGTGAAAGATACTTGTCATAATTTTGTGCATTTTTTCAGTGTAAGACAGAAAATATTTGTAAAAAAAAAAATACTAATTTTGAGTTGTAACTGTGACGCATCAAATATGTGGTAGGTATTCAAAATAAAATGTCATATTTTTCTGGGTAGCTATATTTCTGCCAGTTTAAGCATGGACATATGACCTTGTGATTATGAAAAATGGGCATACAGTTATTATTATTTTAAATACACTTAGTGTTATACTGAATGATATTCT
>JAOEHI010001839.1:0-12232 GCA_025447815.1 Percopsis transmontana
ACACACACACACACACACACACACACACACACACACACACACACACACACACACACACACACACACACAGACACACAAAACCCAGAGGAAAATGTCCATGCTGAAGGTCCCATAGGGACATTAAGGTGTGGTGTGGATTTCAAGTCAGAATGGAAAAAGTTTTGTTTTGTAATTTTCTCTTGGTCCTCCTCGCTCGCCCTCAGAGGGACGCTGTCGCAGCCCATGCCAGCCCGTGCCAGCTCACGTGCCGTTTTAGTCAAGTGTTTGGACATTGTTCAGGGTCTGAATTCTAATGTTGTTTCCACAATGGCCGGCAAGGGCCCACGAGAGCTTCTCATGGTTCCTTTTGAAAGCCTGCTTGAAGCGACAGTTTTTAACAGTCTTTCTGCACATGAATAAACATTGGCCTATTTTGTTTTTTTCATGAAATTCCCTCGAGACTCTTTGAGCTCCTGCTGGCTGCAGGCTAACTGCAATATTACCCTGGGTATTTATCGGCTATCAGTCATTTTCTACAATGACGCTTTTTCTTGTTTGCTTTGGCTTTATTCCCCTCATTTTTCCTTTCTTGTTATTTTCCTCCACATCTTTGATGCTATGCTATGTGTTACAAGACAAACTGCCTGTCTTGCTATTAGTTCAACCTTGGAAGGATATCTGTTATCTGATGGGGACCTAGATGAACTACCAGCCCTGTGAGGCCCTCCTGATCTACAAGCACAAGCTCACTCTAGTTTCACTACGTCCGTCTGGATACATTCAGCAATCAGTTATTGAAGCTATAACCCGCTGATTCGGATTGAGCAAAGTTATGCACCATATTCTCTAATGCAGTTAACAGTTCACTTATGTTATCATGTGGGTCATGTAAGAGTACTCAACAAGCCTCCCCTTCAGGTTGAGGGCTGTGCATATTCCCCCTTCCCTAGCTTCTGTGTCCTATATATATCTATATATGTATGTATATATATATATGTATGTGTGTGTATATATATCTATCTATGTTGAGAATGTTTGAGTTGTCAAGTTGGCAAATTGTTACAGGCTAGGTATGATCATCTAGGTATGATCCACTAATTAAGTCACACCATACCATGGGAATAGACCTATTCCCCATTTTTCCCCTAAAGATATACAGAAATGGAACGCTTCCAAGGCATTTTGCTGAGCCCTTTTCCTCCTATATGTTTGAAGTTTATCAAGATGTTGTGACACATCAGATGCCAGAGTGGAGTGGTCAATTTTTACTCTTCTCACTCTTCTTTCCAATATGTGTGATTCATACCTCTGCACATACATAACTTAGGCGAGGAGTTTTGGATAAGGATAACTTTTATACCTTTACTACAAACAGTGGAGGTTCTACATTGAATTACACCCCGTGCGAGACCCCCTTCGAGCCCCCCCCCACCCCCCCTCACCACAGTGAAATGATAGATTTTTATTTGTTTCAAGTGCTCGTTCCAACCCCCATGTGTCATGAAAAAAATGCCGCCCCGGGCGGCTGCCCGGTTCGCCCGTGCCAAAAACCGCTACTGACTACAAATGCCCTTATCAGTGACATCACCAGGGATCTTCAAGGCTAATTTACACATCTCGCGTATCACGACATCCAGTTTGATTATATTTGCCAGACTGTGCCATAAAGATAATACGCAAGCTAACTAAGCAATACCCAAGCTAACTAAGCCAGCAAACTTTAAGCACAAATACTCTCATTAAATGTAACCGCATTTGAATATTCTTAAGAATACAATATTTCCCACAGTCTCCACACTCCTCACAGACTCCAGGAGTACAAACTGTAGCGCTGGTAAGATCCAGATGATCCCACCGGGCCAGCAACAGAAACGTCAATCTGAGTTATTCATTACTTCCTTGTGTGTAATAGCAGGCCATTTAAAACTTGAGTAAACCTAAATTACATTTAAACATCAGTCAGGGTATGAACACACGCTCAGAAAGACATCAGAGGAGTTCAACCAAATCCCTGATTTATCCCTGTCCCATTGGGGGTCAGTTTGTCTGAAACTGTCTCTCTCTCTTCAGTGATAAAGCAGCTTCCTGTACGCAGGACGGTGTGCCTGCCTCAAACATCATGAACTCAGTTTGCGTAATTAACTGTCATCTCGTTTGAAAAGTTAAAGTTAGCAGACTTTGGGAAATGTCACGCAAGAGGTGTTTTCTACTAGGAACTGGGATTTAGGCTGTCACTAAGGATATTAAAACGCTTCTCCAGGCGTTGATCTATGTGACACAACATTTGCACTGCAACAATTACTTGGTTACGGAGCAATGCAGAGGGACGCTAATTTACATATTGTGATGGAGGTTTGGCTTGGAAAGTAAAGTTTGCGAAACTGTTTTGTTTTTAATCATTTATAAACAATTGCATGAAGTACAGTGCTCCAGAGAGCTGAATGTGTACATTCAATCTCCTGAAAACACTCTCTCGTCTTTCGTAAATTGCATTAAAAAAAAATAAAGGTTGGATTTTATGTATCCCGTAGTACCCCCGAAATAGTACAAATAGAGAACAGCTCTGTATTTAACATGATGGAGAACCCAGTATAACCCACGCATCATATACAGTGAGTCTTGTGTCACTGTCTAATACAATATCATATAAAATATGCAACATCTACCACTCTGCAAAGCAACTCCATGGTCGGTCGACAGCTGATAATGGGGAAATAACTTTATCTGCGCCCGCACACAGACACCCACTATGTGTGAAATTCTAACCAAACTCTTCATCTTCCTCTTTTCTCTCTCTCTCTCTCTCTCTCTCTCTCTCTCTCTCTCTCTCTCTCTCTCTCTCTCTCTCTCTCTCTCTCTCTCCCACCCCCACCCCCAACCCCACCAGGAACACGAGCGCGTCCACCAGCCCGGGCCGTCGGCCAGCTCCCAGAAGCCTCGGGTGTTTAGCTGCTCGTCCTGCTCCAAGGCCTTCGCAAAGCGCAGCCAGCTGGAGAGACACACACGCACGCACACAGGTGACCTAGCAACCGTTCGGGGCACGCGCATGCACGCTCGCAGGATGTCGCGGCCCATAAGAAACGGCACTGAAAAATGGGAAAGCACATTAGAATACAATGAAGCGTAATCTCGTGATCCCGCAGTCCCGACCCGCTCTTTGAAAGCCAGACAGTGGATTAATGTGTTGTAGACGCAGTACGTAGATGAGCCAACAGTGTGTTTTAGGGATTAGTGGAAGTTTTTGCAGATTGGGATTAGAATTGTTTAGGGCGAACCATTTTAAAGAGCGAACCTTGCATCTTGTTTCTGTGTGTATTTTGTGTGTGTCGTAAATGTACATTGTCTGTAGAAAGCCTACACACCTTTACACATTGTTTACTCTTTATTATATTGCAGTCGTAAATGAACATTTGTTTTTTATCTTCACTGTGCAAGGTGTGCTGCAATATCCAAGTGTGGAAAACAATTTGGCCTGGAGCCAAAACCCTTTGGTTTATGTTCAGATATTATACATTTAAAAAAAAAAAACGTATATATTTAAAATGATATGATTATAATAAAGAAATTATAAAATCACACAATGAGGCAGATCGCACACACTACACTACCACATTTTATATTTGGGGGGATTAGTAAAACTCAATGACAGTGTGTCTGAATAACCTGGAATCGAAGCAGCTTGTTCGCAGCTTCCTCTATTCCGTCTGAAACAGCATGTTAGCCTGCTGTCATTAGGTGTTTGTCCCGACATCGTTTTCTGTGATTGGGGATGAATAATGGAGCAATAAGCTCTTGTTATTGCTGTGCCCTGTTATTGGAGGTAGACGCTGAGAATATCAGCAAGCCTAACAATGAGCTCAAACGGACACGTCCCAAACAAACATGGAAAGTGTCGCTTTTTGTTTATTAGACGCTGAATTGCAGACGATTAGAAACGGGTTTAAGGTCAGATGAAAGATAAACGATACAGGAAATGAAAACCTACATTGGTATTTAATAGAATTCATACAAACTGCATTTAAGTCTGGTAGTTTACTGTGAAAGCGTTGAGACATGATTATAAGACACTGTCGCATGTTAAGAAAGAGCTCTGATTGCATATTATCATTTGAATAAATGTGCCTTGTAGGCCCAGAGAAACCCTGAGTGTCTGACTGCAGACTGGTTGATCGGACAAGGAAAATACAATCGGCGCTCTTTATAAATACTTTTTCTATCGGCACAAACCAATGCACAATATTGGTGTAATCAAGAGATTCGCTGGAAATAAATATTTTTTATATAATTAGTTTACACTCTACTCCTAGCAAGACATCCCTTGCAGTATCTAGTGTGCATAGTTATCCCAGCTGCTCAGATCTTAATTCTTCACACACCGTATAGGTGAAATGTCAGGAAGGTATGAAAAAATATATACCTCCCAATCTTGAGTTTTCATGTAACAGCTGTTAAAAGCCTATGTTTACAGTTACCTGTTTGGAGTGAATAAATACTGTTTTTTTTAATATGTTGGGATTTCCCCCTTTTTGCTTGCAAGTTTAAAATTGTTACAATAGAAATCACTAATGAATATACATTTTAATGAAGACATATGTTGCAGGGCCTACTAGAATCATCATACTGGTGTGATTATATGCATTTGTGAAGTGCTTTAGAGGAGATTTCAAAATATCAAGATGTATATTGTGTATCACAATATAGCCTAAAAATATAGCAATATTAATTATAGGCCATGTTGTCCAGCCCTATTCAATGTATTGTTTCCTGTTATAACATGTCCTGTTGTAACATGTCTTGTCCTGTTGTAACGTGACGTATCTCATTGTAACATGTCTTGTCCTGTTGTAACATGTCTTGTCCTGTTGTAACGTGACCTGTCCTGTTGTAACATGTCTTGTCCTGTTGTAATGTGACGTATCGTGTTGTAACGTGACCTGTCCTGTTGTACCATGTCTTGTCCTGTTGTAACGTGACGAGTCGTGTTGTAACATGTCTTGTCCTGTTGTAACGTGACGAGTCGTGTTGTAACATGTCTTGTCCTGTTGTAACGTGACGTATCGTGTTGTAACATGTCTTGTCCTGTTGTAACGTGACGTATCATATTGTAACATGTCTTGTCCTGTTGTAACGTGACGTATCATATTGTAACATGACGTATCATATTGTAACATGTCTTGTCCTGTTCTAACATGACGTATCATATTGTAACATGTCTTGTCCTGTTGTAACATGACGTATCGTGTTGTAACGTGACCTGTCCTGTTGAAACATGTCTTGTCCTGTTGTAATGTGACGTATCGTGTTGTAACGTGACCTGTCCTGTTGTAACATGTCTTGTCCTGTTGTAACATGACCTGTCCTGTTGTAACGTGACGTATCATATTGTAACATGACGTATCATATTGTAACATGTCTTGTCCTGTTCTAACATGACGTATCATATTGTAACATGTCTTGTCCTGTTGTAACATGACGTATCGTGTTGTAACGTGACCTGTCCTGTTGAAACATGTCTTGTCCTGTTGTAACATGACGTATCGTGTTGTAACGTGACCTGTCCTGTTGTAACATGTCTTGTCCTGTTGTAACGTGACCTGTCCTGTTGTAACGTGACGTGTGCTTTCGTGTTTCAGGAGAGCGGCCCTTTAAGTGTCAGCAGTGTGACAAGGCGTTCAACCAGAAGAGCGCCCTGCAAGTCCACATGGTGAAGCACACGGGGAAGAAGCCCTTCAAGTGTGAAATGTGTAGCATCAGCTTCACCCAGAAGAGCAACATGAAGCACCACATGAAGAGAGCGCATGGATATGGTGAGCACACACATACACACACCTACAAATCCACATTTGTCTTATTAGACGGCGGAGACGTGACCTTGGCCGATCAGTGTGAGTGGCGTTCTCGACCTTTGCCTGCAGGACTTCAACAAGATGCTTTTCTAAACATTGTGTGTCAAGGCACATAGACACAGCCCTGCTGATAACAGAGCAGGAGATTACAGGAGCAGCAAGGAGCCCATCCACTTTGTTTCGCTCGAAATCATGCAAGACAATTTGTTTTCTCCTGCCGCCTCCTGGCCTGAATGCAGAAGCACTTCAGTCCAACTCAGCGGTGTTTTGTCCTTTCGCCTGATCTTCAATCAGCCTGGCCAGGTTTGCTGGACGTGAAGGAAGCAGAATGCTAAAAAGTTAAATTTATTTAGTTCCCCTTTCATAGGGCTTCACACCAAACCGTAACCCTCTGTAAGAACTGCTCTTGTGGTCTGTTCCGGGACACCCAGGTGTGGAATAGGAGCTCACAGGTTAATGTATCGCTGGACATTACAAAATAGAATGGCCCGTGGATCCCATCATAAATATTGTAGAAGGATTTAAAGTTTATCGATCAGCCTTGTTCACTTTATTTGAATAACACAATCGCTACATTAAAATGCAGTGCACTTGACATGGGAGGACTATTATAAAATTAATGAAAGAATAGGAATGACTCAAGGTAAATATTAATACAATTTGAATAAGTTCTAATAAAAAAAAGTCAAAAGACAAAACTACATTAGACATACCAGTAAAAATGTTCCCTATTTAAAAACAAGGCAAAAAATGTAACTTTTGAATTAATTATTAAGGGACCACTCCTCAATTGCATTATAGCGCCCCAGGATGTGATCCTATTAGGGCTGTAGTGTAGTGGCGGAGGAGTGGAGAGGAATGCCAGCGACTACGCACTCAGGTGTGGGGGAGGGGCTGGTTTCAACTACAAGAGCAATTCCCGAGACAAACTGAGGGGTGTAAAACTGTCAGTCCTCAGGTCCTCTGGGAGACTGTTCCCGAGTCGAGCTGAAAGCAGCCCCACCATGTTCTTGTTCTCGTGTACAAAACCTTGTCCACAGAAGATACCGACTAATTAACTTATGCATGGTAGTTGTCTCCATGGAGTTGATCAATATTCGGTAATGGAGTTCAGAAGTATTAACATCTCTGCGGAAGTCGGCCGGTAGCCCATCCCTCACACAGGACATTACTTAAAGTGGAATGCATGTCAGTTTCTTAAATGTGCCGATGATGAACTTGCTATGCTGAGATTCGTTAAACAGAACACAATTGCATTCCCTGTTTAATGATGCGGTCGGTGCTCACTGGCTGCAGTTCAGACATTTAATGGGACATTAAAGAGATAGCCGAGAGATAGTGTCCTCACTATACTGCGCTGATAATGGAAGCTGTCTGCGTTTAGCTTCAGCGTCAACACGTCCCTTATGATTTATATACAGTACATCTCAGGGCATTAAAACACTTTTAACAGTTCAGAAACTGTCACGTCACGAACTATTACCAGATGTGGTTATTGCTCCTGCCTCTATAGTAGAACACAGTAAAGAAGAAGTATCTCATTACGTGGAAGTAGTTTGGGATATGCTGTATATATTCTTGTATTGTTTTTTAAAGAGAAAGCAAAAAAGAATAATTAAATCACGTGAGTTGTCACCACGTATTGACATCTTGAGTCATTCAAAATGGACACCTCCATTATCCACACAGTTTCAGGACAAACATTCAAATCTGTGTAATTCAGGAAACGGCCAATGCATTATTTGAGAAGCATTACTAATGGAAAAATTCAACAGTGATTTTCTATTGGCTGGGCCCAGCCATTCAAACTCCAGTACCCATAATCCCTCTCTCCTCCCTGTGTTGCTCCAGCTCAGGTCCACTTGCGGGAGGTGGCATTGAGCCAGGAGGAGCCTAGTTCCCAGGTAGAGGTCACGCCTGACCTAGATCTGGAAGTGGTTCCTGAGACCTCTGGAGACTGGCAAAATGTTTTCCCATAAACACACACACACACACACACAGGCACAGCGCTCCAACCCCATAACAGCCTCCTCCACCAGGAGAGTCTGCTCTAGTCTCCTGGGGAGCCCAGTTCGGCCTACCGCTGACACCAGGAGACGGATGTCCCCGCCAGGTTGGACTCTGTCTGGCCAAATGTCCTTTTTCCACAAAATGAGTTCCTGGGTCTTAGAGCAAGACTTTGTGGGAGCTACAGCCCTGCTTTGTGTATTTCCACATTATAGTCAATAGGCCTAATGACCGTGTACTGTTCTTAGAGGCTGGTTTGTATGGTTTAGGGTCCGGGGATGACCCATAGTTCATCGCCATCACTGCAGAGATGGTTCCTGGAGCTTCCAATCTGAAGGAAATACAAAAGCTTTCATTTGCCGTTTACCTTGTTGTATATTGTATAATGTATTTATTTATACTGTAGCTTGAAGCGCTACCTGTAACTTTTCAATTTATTGTTAACAAGGTTCCCCACTAGAGTACGTGAGTAGCAAGTGTCTAGCGTATGGACAGCGTCTGCGGTCGGTATGCTGAATTATTTATGCATTACCTCAGTCTGCCACAAATAGCCGACCCGTTTGTTACCACAGGAAAGTTACAGATTGTTGCTTTATGTGTATCATGCAACACCTCCCACCTTGTTAAATGGTGTGTAAAAACTACAAACATGGCCTCTTCAGAGGTTTAGAAACTATAACCATGGCCTCTTCAGAGGTGTAGAAATGCTTTCTTAGCTGTCTGGAGTCGTGTGTCAATCACTTGTGGTGTTGATGCTATACGTGGGATTCAGGGGTCAACAGAACACGTATTTCGTTGCCTTTTGCTGTAATATTGTTAGGCGTGTAGCATAGACTATCTTGTTTTATTTTTTACATTTTGTTTATAACTGCTTTATGTAAATACTGTACATGGATGGTCTATATTTTGGGAATGACTACTATAGAGATAGAGATGATTGTGAATACATAGCTGTAGCATAATTTTTCTTTACCCGAGATAGTGTACAGATTGTTTAGCAGTTGTTTTTTGTATTGCTTTTAAATTTAATTAAATAAATGTTTTTTTCTAACTGACTAATTTGTAGGTTTTATGTTGGGAATGTGAATATATGGATTGGAATGTTAAATCCTCGTTTTATCTCTAGAAATATATTTCAGTTCTGTCTTCAATAAAAAAAACACACACCAGACGATGGATTTGTTTTTCATCATTTTTAATCTATTCATCTTTTAATTTTATTTCAAGTTAAGTGGCTGGTCTTGTTTATTACAGGCACAGAAAAGGGTCTCTGGTTTAATTTACATTCATTCACAGGACCCAGAAGAACACAACACATGCTCAAACGCACAACAATCAAGCACACGTACACACTCGCACACGCACACAGAAAAGGGGAGCGAGCTACACACCACATCATGACTGGTTTGAAAAATATATTTTTTAACAGCACAAGAAGTATTACTAAGCTTTCTTTAATCGACTCTTCAGTAGAAAACCATTGGCACGCCCCTAGAACCATCTTGTTTTATGAGGTTAGTTATTGAGCACCTTTTGAAGATGTTTTTTTTTTCTTCTCTTTCGAAGACACAGAAACGCGTTTAGAATATGAGTTTCGTGTGAATGTATGGGTGTTTTGTACAGCCAGACGCGCTGAGGAGCAACAAGCGGGACAGAACTGGATCTGGCTGGCTGGACACTGGACAAGTGCACTGCAGAATACTGGAGATACTTAATACAACATTATTCTGGTTATCTCTGAAACGCCAGGAAGGTTCTAATTGCAATCAGTGGATTCCATTTGAGATTAATTCATTTTAAAGGCTTAGTTAGTCAGTTATTTGCCACAGACAGCCATCGGCCCTATTGACATATTGACATATTAACATACAGACAGACAGACAGACGTCATATTGAAGACTGGACACATTATAGACAAGTCACATAAGACAAGGATGAATATTTAGGAACATTTACCAACAAACGGCTCTCATAGAAACAACTGAGTAGTTAGCGCCGTAACTTAAAAACAGGGTTTGAGGGACCGACAGGACAAGAGGTACAGGACAGAAAACCATTCTTTACCGAGCAGAACCAGCCTTGGCCTTTCACTCAGACTAGCGACTACAATGGTTGAGTCAGCAGAACTCACACCGGTCCCAGGTCTGGTTCAGTTCAGCCACCTTTATGTTAGGACAGGAACACACGGACAGGAAGTAAAGCAGAGAGCCGCTACAGGGTCCGTTTGGCTGCTGGGAGGGGTGAGGGGTTCACACACACACAGTGCAGTAGACTCAATGCATGGCGGCAAGAGGGGGGCAGGGGGTAACAGATTGTGTCGCTATCTACCAGCCAGGTGAGGGCAGGAGGGGGGTTCGGGGTCATGGGGGTTGGGGGGCATTAGAAGACATTAGAGGGTTATCAGGGATGCAGGGAGGGGGGAGAATTTCGGAAAAGGGAAAAAAAAATCAAAATTTCCTCCTTTCTCTTCATCTTCCTCAGTCCCCCGGTGGTTCATGGGCCCTCGAGCTGTTGCGGGGGTGGGGGTGGGGGGTCGCATGGGGGACTTCAGCGTTTGGCCGGAGAGGCGCTCCTACTGCCCTGGTGGACAGATGGGAAATAGCAAGTCAACACACATTATTGACGACTGATACGGTCACAGAAACCTGCAGGTTAAGCATGAAGCCATGTATTGATGACTGAAGGTGCATTCTGGGACAGTCAAGACTCTGAATGGGACTCCATCACCTAGACCACTTGACTATCTACATTCTGTGTTTATCAAAAAACTGCATCCCAGAATAGATTAGGTTCCTCCGCCTGCTTTCTCATCCATATGAAAATGCAGGAAGGGCAAAGGATTGAATGCCACAAAGATTATACAAATGACAAAGTGATTGGAAAAAGGCGATAATCCATATTGTGCAAAGCCTTTGACTGATGAAGCAGCTATTGTTCTTTCAGCCATCGGATATGAAATTCATTATCTGCCCGCAAGAAGAAAACTAAATAAATACACTGGAAACCGTGTGGAAAGAATTTAGTGAGGGATTTTCACCCTGCATTCAGGCTGGAATACACAAATATGTTGGGAAGAATGTTAATATTGGGAAACGCCGCTAACTGAGCGCTAATTAGCCATCACAGGAGGATTTACGGCAGTGACTGTTTACTCTCCTGCCTTGGTAATGGTTTAGACACTAGAGCTGTCAGCCTACACCCAGGAAATGCCAATTTGTGTGCAGCTAATTAGCGAAGCAGCTAATCTGAGCTTCTAATGGCCTAAAGGACGGAAGGCAGTCGACGGAGGGTGACAGCCCTCCCAGCCTCTCCACCTTCACCAAAAAACAACAAACAAGACGTGTCACTATAAAATGAAGAAGACAGTTAAGGGCCGCGAGAGAGAGAGAGATAGAGAGAGAGAGAGAGAGAGAGAGCGAATAGTTAGCAAGTAGTGGAAATTAAAAACCACCTGAAATAAGGCGATAACTTCTTACTTGCTGAGTCACACAGTTACAGTGTGTGTATTGTCAGGTTTGACTGGGTTCAGTTAAAAGGTCACGGTGCCTATTAATGGGTCTCTGAAGACTAGGGCAGGTCTCAGATAATGAGACCCACCTGGAGGGACATGATATAAAAAACGTTTACCGGTTTCATTCTGTCTCTTTCTCACTCCACGTCCCACTGTGCGAAAAAGCTCAATAAATAAATGAATACTTTTTTTTTTCGTTGATTGGAAATTCTACAAGCAGGCGAAAAGGCGGTTGCAATATCTCACGCATGTCATTTATCCCAGTGTGAGAGTTGTCATAATGACGTTTGTTTAGAGGTGGCATCTCCCGGGTTGGCAGGAAAGAGGCTTAAGAGTGCCATTTTCTCTCCTGAGAGAATGCTATTTCCAAACCATTTGCTGAGGTCATTGTTAAACATATGGTGCAAGTGGGCAGAAGAGACATAGAAGTAATTGTGTGTATTTTAGCCTGATGTTTATCCTTCTGCTACAGTCCGACAGACAGTCCCCAGGAAGCCGTTATATGATGTTAGAACAGCCTGTTGGAGCTATTTCGGGGTTCTCTGCCCACAGTGTTAATACAGAAAGCTTGTAACGCACACTGTAATCTGCCCTCTAAAGGCCTCTGATTAATTCAATGCAGTTCAATTCAAATTCAATTCAATTTAGCATGAAAATTATTGGCATGAAAGTTTTAGGGACAATGTTGCCAAAGCATTAAAAGTACTGATTATTGCACTGCGGGCGCCATGGATAAATATGTCTTCTCAGTGTCACTAGTCAAAAAATACGTGTTTTCTCCGGGTTGTTACTCACTCTATGAACATGATATCTTCACTGGGGGGGGGGGGGGGGGGGGGGGGACGGCCCCAAAAACCCGCATTAGGCAAAAATAAAAAAAAATTTTAAA
>JAOEHI010001840.1:0-12231 GCA_025447815.1 Percopsis transmontana
TGTCCATTCCAGAGGACTCAATAGGAGCGATCTGTCAGATAGGACTCAAACCAGGAGAGCGCCGAGTTGGCAATGCCTAATTCAGCAAGGGTCGATAGAAGGACCTGATGGTTTACCGTGTCGAAAGCTGCAGATAGGTCTAGGAGAATGAAGACTGAGGAGAGGGAGGAGGCTTTAGCGGTGTGCAGGGCTTCTGTCCCTGTGAGAAGAGCGGTTTGATGGAGTGAGCAGCCTTGAACCCAGATTGGTGAGGGTCCAGGAGGTTGTGTTGTGAGAGGTAGGACAGTATGTCAGAGACTGCACGTTCAAGTGAAATTTAATTGAACATCTATGTCAATAGACTGTCAAACAATGAACACAATTGGAAAAGGAAATTTGACCCTTAGGCCCCTAGGGCCACGTTAATCAGTAAAGCATGAAGCATTGCAGTAACGGATATGCAATGTTATGTCTAAAACACAATCGCCACCATGTCTACAAACATAAATTACAGTTTATGTTTAGAACTTGTGTTCATTCTGTCTTTAACAAGAGTGAAATGATAACAATTCAACATTTATGCTTTTACTTCGGAAAGATTATCACGATACAATCTCTCTTGATACGAATACCAAAAAATACTTAAAAAAATGTATACCACTTAAAACGTGTATTGACAGCGGTGGGATTCGAACCCACGCCCCCGAAGAGACTGGAGCCTTAATCCAGCGCCTTAGACCGCTCGGCCACGCTATCACATATGCACCCTTACAACCTACTACATATTTGGAAAGGTGCATGATAAAATTAGATAATTTCCAAATTATCACATCTTTTAATAGCATGCCAATGACAATGCCATAATACACAAAACATATAATCATGTACGTATTATATATGGATAAATATAATATTTAAAACTGTAATAATACCATACCGAAAGGTGGGGATATAAATGAAACGTCTACAACAAGTAAACAAGACTTTCCTTTAAAGTCCTAATAACATTACAGCCCGTGCCTTCTGCGGATCACTCCGCCACGCACGTTTGTTTTTTTACGAGTGAGGTAATTGTTAAATAGTCCTAGAGCTCCCCCTAGTGGACGTATTAACAGTATATTACAAAAACATTAACAAATGTATGGATAGTTTTTATAATTAATAATTCCAGTTAAAATAATGCGCCCCCCCAAAACCACTGATATACACTACAGAAATTCATTGTATACGATTTACAATTTAAAACAAATATTTCTATTAGTAGTGGTCCTGCGATATATGTCAAAGAACATTAAAACAAATATATTCAAACATATTTTCAGATAATGCAGTTGCTTGGTCTTTTCAAATTTGTGATAAGTCGTTTGTCAAGTTAATGGAGGTTAAAAAACAAAACAGTTTCTAAAGGGTTATTTTATCCTAACCATTGTACACTGTGGACTTTATACTGAGGTAGCGAAGCCGTACACTAGTACAGTCGAGGAGTGACCAATAGGGCTTTTATGAGAGAGAACAAAAGCCTTACCAGAGGACATTGAAAACGAGGTAAGCCTGCTTTTTTGCCTGCCTTAGACGAGTGGCCTCGTCCATTTTAAGTTTTATGGACACGGGAGTCATCAAATGTCAACCATGGTATGTTCATTGTAAATGTCCATTACTGTATGTAGAGACCTGTTGGACACACAGAAGATTAATGGAAAGCAATATCATCTATATGGCAGATGTCAATTACATTATTTACCACTGTTGATGCTGCCTCCGAGGTCAGGCACAATTCATAATAGATTGTACGTTTTGCCCACCGAGATTATTATGTAAAGAGACATACCAAAATAACAACTGATGGCTCCTAATGTTGTAAATGTATCTCAGTATATGTTTTCTATATCCCTCTTTTCTCTCCCCATGTCTGTCTCACCACAGCTGTCACATGCTGTCCTTTCCCTGTGCTACTAGGCTCCTAATATTCTCATTATCCACTTATTTGTTATTTGTTAACTCACCTTCTGGTTAAACACAACCCCTTGACTTGAAGGCCATTGACCATTGACAATGACCATATTAAAAAGATTGAAAAATCAATAATTCATTAATCCATTCATCCATCCATCCATACTAGGATGCCTCACCTTTTGCCAATACACAATGACTGCAGCCTTTGGCCAGGAGGTGATGTCATCAGACAACTATTAAACCCTGAACCGTAACACTCCCCTTTTGATGGGTCGGCAGTGGTGACCAAGTCACTGCCCATCCCCTCATGGGTTCCATCTTAACTCCTCTCTCTTATTCCATAACCAGCAAGAGGCTCTTTATGCTGCTTCCCCCAACCTATGTACATCTTTCTTTATCTCTCTCCCAGTCAGCCCCGTTGCAGTCAGAAGCTTCCAAGCTGAGTGGGCTGAGAATCCTCTGCACATCACCTTTGTCTCTCCAGCACCAGGTCTTTGTAACATGCTGTTTTCCTCTCTAATGCATCCTCACACCTCTTTCCCTCATAGTCCACCTGGGGTATCATAGATGGCCTGTAACAGGGAGGAATAGGTCAACCCATGTCTGGTTCCTCTTGGGGAGGTCCCACCTTGTCCAGGCTCCTTGACATACAAGTTCCTCCGCTCTTTCACTAGGTTTCTGATTTCTTCCTGGACTCTATATTGCTCGCAACATCAGGATGGTCTCGCAAGGCTATAGTTTTCCTCTCCTTAGAGCTTTTTTTCCCCATTGGAAGTGAGTCGTTTCCTGTCCTTGTCTAGTGTGCAGGGAATTCCTTTGAAATGATATTAGTACAGTTAAATTGACAGTAGGCCTACATGCAGTTGAAACTATGAGCTGACAGTTCACGTTCAAGTTGTAAACTATCTCAGCGAGTACGGTTAATATTTCGGCACAGTGGACACAAAGTTCTCCGAGTTTTGTTGTGTTCTGTCCAACCATCAAAACCATAGTGCTTCCCTGAGAAGACGTAAACTTAAAGACACCGCGTTAACGCATAATTCAATGTATTTTAATTCAGTTCTAAAAACTCAAAAGCAAAAAAAAAGTAACTAAAATTAAATAGGCTAATAATTAATTACTCGAAACATGTTTTATGGCAAACAATTGCAATAAAACAAAACAAAAGCTAATTTAAAAGGGTAAAGCCTCAAGTCAAATAAGAATATGTTGGCCGACTATCAGAGGGATAACAAGTACACTTGGTGGATACCGTAGAATAAGAAATACTGTCGTGGCTTCACGGAGGTGATTGTGGGATGATGTCTGCCGCCTGCGTTATCTTGTTTTTCCAGCTTCGTTCCAATGTTGACCACAACAGACAGCACAAAAATGACTCTTCAGCGCTCGGTACGCATCCCTTTTGGACCAGTGTATTTAGGCATGTTTGAGCTCTGCCGGGCGGACGCACCACTGTTTGGCGCCTGGCTCAGTGCATTGCATTGCCGGTTAGAAGCAATTGTCTTAAAAGTAAATATGAAAATTGGGTTTCTTCTTCTTTATTTTAAGATGTCCTACTCTGATAACGGTCCAATGTCGCTTTAATTTTATGTGATAATGTCACACTCACACTAACAGTGCAATATCTTTCCATGAAATAATCATATTTCTGGTATCGTGTCTATTCAAAACAAAACTCCTGGTAGTTTATGGTCGCTACCACAGTAATTTCAGTGACTGGGTTAACATACCAGCGAGTTTGATCCCGGGGAATAGGAATATTATTGTCGCTCTGGAAAAGAGCTCGACCGGACTCTTTTGGTGTGGACCCTGAATAGAAATACAACAATCTATTTAGGGGTGAGTTCATATTAGAATAGACATTCTTGCATCAAAGACTCTACCAACAGGAGGGAAGAGAGAAGCAAAGCATAGAACAGTTGGATGTGTGTTCAAGTCAAGGCAGTTAATATAGCCCTTAATCACACATTACTGTCTCAAAGGGCTGCACAGGCCCACATTTCACATGGTTCAACCACTAGATACCCTGTCTGTAGTACTTCTTTGCTGGTCAGCCCAAGCTGTCTTCTGCTGTTTATCAAAAGACACAACACAATTTACAACACTTCTGTCTAAAAAGGGCAATGTTATCTACAGCTCTGGAGCCAAAGGAATAGCCCTGTTGTAAATATATAAAGAAATACATAAATGTATTTAATGGAATATTGATGTATTTATCGAGTCAATTATTTATTTATTTATTTATTGATTGATTTTGGCAGCTTCGGTCCTCCATATCTATCACTTTGTATCTAACCTTTGTAATAATTTTAGCACTAGATTTACTTAACACAGTCCCATAGTCAAACATTGACCAAATTAATGCAATATATAGGACACAAATTATGTTGATTCCAAAAACTTTATTTAAGTCTGTGACAATGCAAGATGTGAAACTATATTATACAAATATCTGTCTTTCATAATATAGAATTGTGTGGTGTCTAATACAGTTACATCTTTAGTGAGATATGCTATGAAAATCAGTCCATTTTATAAAGGTGAGGTCAGATGCAGGATTTATACCCAGCGTGTCTCTGTGTTTGTCTTGTTCTACCCCGATTTTAATCATACTTTTAATATTTTATATCAAGGATGAACCGATTAAAATATTGTGCACATTTGCCTTATGGTGGTTATAACACAATTTTAAGCATTTGCATGCCTACCTATTCAGTTTGACATAGGTCTGTCTCCTATGAAGCCATGCACACATATAGTCCACCATTTTTTATTTCCTGAAAAACACTTAAAATGCTTGCAACATTGCTGCTTCTGTGAACCAATAAACATCCAAATGCAAGTAAATGCAAGTGCAAGTACATCAATCATAGAATTGTATACTAGAACAAAACATACAAGTTATAAGTTGAGTTTGTCTGGATGCCAATCTTTAATAGATATTTTATTAATTGGCATCTACATGAAGGTGTAGTTCTAGTTCGTAATTGGTGTAGTTAGTTTGTGAACTCTTTTCACAGGTCACCCTTGTTTGCTTAACTTTGAGTTTTTAACATTAACTTTACATTTAAATGAATCAGGCCTCAATATTCAACCTGGGAATGTATCTCAGCTGAACACCACATTATAGACATGCAGTGGGTTTTGTTTTCAACCCCCCCCCCCCCCACAATCGCCCTCTCTCATCCTCACACCCAGACTTTTCCCTTTCCAGTGTTCTCAGTTTCCCCGCGGCCCCCGCAGCATCCAGTGCCCAGGCCTCGGTGCTGGGTGGCAGGCAGGTTCTTGTAGACAGCCCGGCTGTAAGGGATAAAGCAGAGGCCCAACTGCAGGTGGCGGGCCAGGCGGCAGTAAGCAGCCAGCGCCAGGACCAGCAGCGGGGTGACCAACAAGAAGCCCACCACCAACAGAGCCACGCAGCCTCCATCTGTCAACAGGTCAGAACAGTAGGGGGACGTCCCATGGGGCCGAACCTTGGGAGATACAGGAAAGGATGTTTTGAAGCGCGTTGTATGCTGGAACCCTATGTATGCTATCTTTCAATAAAACTCAAGATTTATGTGGTATTTTTGGGTTATTGATAATGGTTTTATTAATGGTCATTTATCATTATGTGCAAGCATTTGTAATTTGTAATTAGACGTGTAAGGTGGAGATTCAGTTGGAAAGCGCAGGTATTCGTCTATATTGCTTTGCTTGTTTTTTGATTGATATCTTTCTTTTAAGTTATGTATTTGTGTTTAATTGAGAATGGATATAGAAATATGTGTCATCAAAAACCATATTCATTTTAATGTGAAAGGAATGAAATAGGAATACATATAACGGCAGATGAAGGATATTAGCTGGTTAATAGATCTTATTATACATACGAGTCAGACGTTTTCCACCATGTAGCTCCACGTAATGACAGCTGTTCCGGAAAACTTTTGATGAAACAACTTTTCATCTAGTGTCAGCATAGTTTATCCCAAGTTCTGCCTCCCCCCCCAAGTCAGACTTGGATTGCCACCTATATGAGTATGCTGGTGAACAAGGATCTTCCTCTTTGCCTTTCTCGCCTCATCCGAGACTGGTATGTAGTGTTTGTTTTGGTCTCCACTATAGTCAATCTGTCAGGTGCCTTACGCTCCTGAGGATTTTAGGTGGTTTGTCTGTGCGGTAACTTAGCCGCACTTACTAGCAAGAGTAGTTATGTTGTTGATAACCCCATCTCTCTTTCTAGGTGGCTAATTTATTGCGTTGTTGTGGAGTAAAGATTTACTCTTTAGCTTTATAAGTGAAAGTAGTTCTGATATTGTCATCCTGTGTTAAAACCCCATGCACTGGAAGAAGATACCTAATACTGGCGGCTATTAAGAGCCTTTCAGAAAGGCTGGACAGAATTGTCCTGGCTCTGGCATGGTTTCAGAGCTGCGTGAGCCATGTGTACCCTCCCAGGTGGAGCTGCCGTTATATCAGGAAGTAAGGTCTGATCAGCCTGGATACCCCTGACTCCCTGCTCGGTAGTGACGATGGGGTAAAAGAGAGACTCAAGTAGAGTGTCAAAAAGTGTCATAAAGTAGAGTCAGAGAGTGGCAGCTTGGAGGAGAATGAGACCTCTGCGACCGATATCCTGTCTATGAGTGCAGTTCAAGCCCAAAACCGTGGGCTTGAACATGCCAGCTGAGATTCCAGCTCCAGTAGATGGGGTTTGGGCATGCATTCCAGTTTCTGGAATCCATATGACTGTGGTCAGGGACCCAGTTCAGGCACAGATTTTAACAGAAGAAATCTTAATACTCCTACAGTATCAGTGAACAGTTCACTGGGTTTTACTCCAGATACTTTCTCATCCCCAAAAAAGACATACATCCACTGAACATACACCGCCCTTGCTCATAGCTATTGGGTCTCCAATTGGCCAGGAAGCTATTGCTATGAGCATTTTGCTCATAGCAATAGCTTCCTGGCCAACTGGAGACCTCGTAGAGATCTGGTGCCCCCTTGATGGTTTATGTAGTAAACAGCAGTGGAATTGTCTGTCCTAGGACATGCCTTCTCTTGATGAAGGGGAGAAATTCCCTTAGGGCTAGGTGGACTGCCCGCAGTTCCAATATGTTGATCTGCTCGCCCCTCCACTGGGGGTTTCACACGCCGCGCACCATCTGGCCTTCCCAGACCACACCCCAGCCTGTCAGGGAGGTATCTGTGGACACCACTGTCCGACATGACGGGATATTCCCCCGTGGAACATTCAACCACCTCTGCAGCGGTCGAGCCTTGAGGAGACCGAAGGGGACCACAGTAGTTGCTGCTGAGATCGTCCCCAAGAAACTGTGCTAACATGTCGGCAAGTGCCAACAAGTTTTTGTTGCTGCTGTTTTTCAAAGGCCACATGGAGGACTTTGCTCTTGTAACGCAAGGGGAGCACTTACAATTTTCAATGTAAATAAAAAGGAATAAAAAGTCCAATATCTATAAATCATCATTAACAAACAAAAACAAATATAATAAGTCACCATTAACAAAACTGGCAACCTGGAAACCTGAGAGGAGTAACTTTGAAATACAGTAGAACATATTCGGCATTTATAATAGGTCAAATCAAATTACCCTTACAAAAGCTTGCTGGCATAAACGTCTACAGGTGTGTTGTTTCTTTTGTTTAAGTTTTTGTTGCTGAGGTTTTTTAATCAAAGGCCACATGAAGGAGTTTGCTTTTGTAATGCAAGGCGCAAGGAGGAGCACTTGTTCAAAATGTTCATCTGTCAAGCGGTTCCTCTTGGGGGTAAAGATGTTGCCACAGTCTAAGAAACCTTGTATGTCAGATGTGCTTTTCATGAGCAAATAACATTGGTTATTATAAAAAAAAGTTTCATAATTTTAAAATGGCCATATTTTAAAGATGTAATCAGTAATCCTTGACAATGTAACTATAATCTAATTACACATTTTTCAGTGTAATCTGGACTGATTATAGTTATACTTGTATTTATTTATTTAGTTATAACTAAGTATAGTTATACTTATTTTTTGTAACCTGATTACACAATCCCAATTACATGTAATCCCAACCCTGCACACACACACACACACACACACACACACACACACACACACACACACACACACACACACACATACACCAAATCTGTAAAGTGTCCATTTAGAGTTTGAGGTTTGATTTCAACCACATGTGGGGAAGAAAAACATGGTTCGAGATAAAACATAGGGGCTGAATTTGGGGGCTAGGTGGGTGTGAGTTCTAAGAGATAAGACTCACCCAAGCCAGAAGTCAGAGCCAATGTTTTCAGATAACATGCTTGTTATCTTATTTTGTTATCTTATTATTTATTTATTTTACACTGCAGTGTACGTCACTTCATCTTTAACAATGGACAAACATCACTTACAGTATAGTCAGTATATTATTTATTGTAGCTATTGATATGGATACGGATGAAGGGAGCCTTAATCACAGAAGTGCCCTAATATAAAAACCCTAAAACCCCTAAAAATCTTTCCTTTTTCCCAACTCTCTGGAGGTTTTGGTTAATCCGTCTAAGCTTGTGTCACATGAGCGCTAATTGGTGGTAGTGGAGTGGAGTGTGGGAGAGTAGTGAGATCCTTAAAAATGTGGTCTGTAGAAAAGTGGTCAGTACATACAGTATTCAGCCATAATGACTTATGGTGGGACACCACGGTAAGGTTGACTAATGAATAGGTCAACTGGGTAATTGGTGTGTTTGTTGTGTTGTGTTATTGTGTGTGTGCTATGTTTAGATTTTTGTGGCAGGTACAGCCCAGTAATCCCCAGAAATCTACTAAGCTTTCTTAGTAGATTTCACAAAAACACAATAGTTTAGAAGAAATAATGTAATAATAATATAAATAATTTAAAGTGGGTTGGTGTACGGCCCCCTAATGGTCTGTGGAGGAACTGCAGGTTTCCTAGAGATGGTTTCACAAGTAATTGTTAATATTATTAATAAAAATAATAAATATTGATCCCTCTATTCTCGCTGTATGATTCTAGATTCTATTTGAATCAACATTAAAACATTATAGACCAAATTGTCACATGCCACACAGGTCTCCTATTTTAATATTGATGAATTTGATAAATTTTAAAACACGTGTGCAAACATGTGGGGGTAGTCCCAGGTTTAAATCATTGCCTGTGGGGGGGTCTCTTTCTGGAATGTGCAGCGGTCCACACAAGGTTATAAATGCTATGTAGGCCTAATTAATTATAACCCACCTGGGATAATATATACTGACAAGATATTATTTAGGAATTGGTCAGGGTTACAGTATATATAAGAAAATGAAAGGTACATTTAAATGTAAATTAATGTATATAATGTAATGTAAATTAAAGGCACACTCCTCGATTGTGTTGTTGCGCATAAATCCCACATTTCCCAAGCTCCTTGTATGTATTTTTAAACTCAACTGTGCTTTTTAATGTTCATTTGGCTGTAATGGAAGAGTTAACGAAGATGTGAGCTTATGAGAGCTATAGGGGGAGGAGTAGAGAGGAATGACAGTCCCTCCGTACTGATGTGCTCTCTTAGTTTCAAACCAAAACAACATTTTTTGTAGCACAGGTTTGAACCACAAGGGTAACTCCTGACACACAGGAGTGTGCCTTTAGGAATTTACAGCAGCCATAAACAGCCAGCAAAACCATCTTTATGTAAGACCCATATACAGCCGACAGCCACTCCTAATCCATCCCCAGCGGTCCCCCCTTACCGTCGAGTGGCAAAGGAAGCCAAACGCCACCATGATGATGGCCGGCGTCATGATGGTTCCGAACACCACCCCAGCCAGGGTGGCGTTGATGGCGGCGATCACCAGGTTCTGAGCCGTCACGAGCACCGAGCACGCCCAGCAGTCCAGCGAGCCTCGGAGCTCCAGCAGGGCTTCACTCCCGCCCCCGCCACTCTCGGCTGCCGAGTACGGCGGCGGGACCACCACCCGCGAGGGGGTCTCCGCACCTCCGCCCGAGCCCATGGCAGCGGTGGAGGCCAGCGAGTTGGAGTGGTGGAAGTTCTGGTGGTTGAGGTGCTGATTTTGTTGTTGTTGATGATGATGATGATGATGATGATGAGGGAGTTCCTCTGACAGGTCCAGGGTTTGATGGTGCGCTCCTTTTTCCAGAGTGCCAGTCATACTCATCATGGGCTATATGGAGAGACATTCCATTATGACATTTTTGGTGATTTATAAATACTCTATAGAATACACTATAGAATTTACTATAAATATTTTACAGTACAGTTTCTCTCTGTACTGGGTGGAAGCTGAGGGGGCTATGCTGGAAATTTGCTAATAAAATGGAGAAAAAAGAGAATGAATCATAAAAAGTGTGTCTGTTGTCCCAACAGTAGAGTCAGAGAAATGGCAATTAAGCCCAGGGAGTCCTGGGATCAGGTCTAATCACACAAAATAAGCTATTTATGACCTGGTATTGAACAATATTGAACTCTTATTGTTTGGAGGACAGCTGTTTAAATTTCAACCTTCTTGTCCCCAGAAGGTTGATTATAACATACAGACAGTACTGTGATGTCAGCGTGTGGATAACTCTGTTGGACAACATGCCATCGTGCCTAATCTAAACCCCAGTCTTCAAAGGCCTAGTGGCTCTGGGTTCACTAGGAGGTCAGTAGGTCTTATCTATACAAACAGGATGCCTTTTGCGCCATGGCCATCTTTGATTAAATGATGATTATTTGACAGCTGATGGGACAGATACAAAGGGGTGTGTACCATAGAGATCAATGGAGGCATGATTGTGTTTATGCACATGTGGGCGTTGTCTGCACATACTGTATGCTTGGATTGGACCCTATGCAGCAAATATGGCGTATAGAGGCCCGAAGGCCTAATACTGGAGTAAAATTTAGGCCGTCTAAACAGTCTAAAGAAACCCAGGCTACATTATATGTTATTATATTACTTTTTTCTGTAGTGATTTGTACTATATACATTATATTGTACTATATGTAACAATGTATGTAACCAAATCAGTTCCAAATCAGAGCCAAACTTCATTCACTGACTAAATGCAATCGTACTTTATATGCAAAAGTTAAACAATTATTTGGCTTTATGTGACATAAGTCACGCTAATGAGCCCTGTAGTTAAAGTGGTTACTATTACAATTACATCATTTCACAGACTCTTTTATCCAAAGCGACTTACAATTACATGGTGCTATTACATCGTGCAGCTAGGGGTTAGGCATCTTGCTCAAGGATGCTTACAGGTTGGCTACCTCTGGTGCTCGAACCCACGACCTTCCGGCTGTATAGTATGCAGTGGCTTATCAAGAGTTTATGGAATGCTAATGAAGCTTAAATGAAACGTTAATCAGCACTTATTATAATGTAAGAGACTATTGTTAAAGTAGATTTGAACTTGGACACAGCTGGGTTGGCTACAGAATATCTCGTCTCCTCTAGGAGTCAAGAAATCAAGAGGTTGTGTTACCCAACAATGGGACCTCACCAAACAATAGGACCAGGTCAGCTGCCAGAAATGCCTGGGCAAATGAAATGTCACAGAAATATGATCACAGACTACATTGCCTACCTATAACCCGTAGCTGCGCCTGAGCAATACAGGTATACAATTAGGCGTACATACCATTGTCTATGTTCTACTACATCCCTTTTTGGACCAAAGGTAGGACAGCATACTGCTTTGTTTAAAATCCTTGTTCACATTTTTGGGACATTTTCCCAAACTGTCTAATATTAACCTTTTCTTACTTGACACATCCAGTGTCACACATTTAGTTAGTTAGTCAAACTTGTAACCAGTTAATAATATAACCCAGAATGCAAAATGCTTCCGAATAATAAGTTCAGTCATGGCATGATTGTAACTTGTAAACAAACAGACTAAAACCACATGGAGCCAAAGTTGAACTTCTACTTAAATTGCTTTTAATAATACACACACAATTTAACAGCAGAAGCCTAAATTTATATGCTGTTCTTGCGCAGTCTATTTTCTACTTCTTTACCATTGTTGAACGTTTTAAGGTGTAAGGTCACCAAGGAATGGCTGGCAGGAAAGTGGCTGTGTGTGTGTGTGTGTGTGTGGGGGGGGGGGGGGGTGCGCATGTCTGTTTTTAGTTTGTGCAACAAATCATTGTACCCCATGCTGAAAATACAAATGGCTGCAACACCCATTTTACTCACTGTTCTTGCTTTTTTTGAATAGAACTATGCCACACATTGGGAATCCTATGCTGTATATACACAAGCATACACATATAAATATATATATATATAAAGATA
>JAOEHI010001843.1:0-12229 GCA_025447815.1 Percopsis transmontana
ATACAGATAGACACAGGTGAAACTACTAACCTAATCATGGGTGACATAGACGACCTGGTCTGGAACAGTAAGGAGGGCAGAAGGTTGTGGGTTCGAGCCCCAGACTTGACCTACCTGTAAGCAAGATGCCTAACCCCTATCTGCTCCATGTAATAGCACCATGTAATTGTAATTGTAACAGTATGGATGAAACTCAGGAGCTGGTGCTGGGCCCAGCACCTGGAAATGTGACATGATAAATGAGGGGAGGAGGGGGTGATACATGGATGGATACATGCCCTTACATCAAATAGCCTCTAATATAATAATTAAGCCTAAGCCATTTTACTGGACACCAGCAAGTAATTGAAGGTGAAAAATGCAATTTAAATTATGTTTTTTTTGTGTAATTTACACTTTTGTACACTAATTTAATGGATGTTTGTTCTGAATGTGCAGACCCAATTTAACACAGTGGGTCCACTTTACATTGCAAAGGGCTTCAAGGCCTGTTAACCTAAGCCACTCTGTTAGCATGAGGGAGGCCATTGCACGAGACAGGCCTCCTGCCAGGTATATCTATAGATGGGACTGATGCTGCTAATGTGTAAGACTTAAACTTTAACAAAGAAGTAGTTCATCTTCTACATCTTTTCACATTACAGAGGTTGTATATAAGCCTCGGCCAATACAACCCCATGGAACATTTTTTTGTAAAGTAGATTGCATTTGTTGTCTTTATGTTTTCTTTGTTGTAATTGCATTTTATTGCAATAAATCACATTGAGTACATTTTCCCGTGTGCATTGGCGATGTTAGGATCATGTTTGTCTTACAGAAGATGAGTCATTCGTCTACCAGGGACGATGATATCCCAGTGAGATGTGGTAATCTGACGGGGAGCCAGCGTGCGATGTGACTCACCAACCGCAGGGGGCAGCACAGGCACGTGACGAGAGACGGTTGACGCTATTCCTGGATCTTGTGACTCAGACCAGCTCAGACGTTCTTGCCAGCGGTGATATAACGATACGTTGCAAGAAAATAGTCCACTCATAAGTGGGCGTAATACATATTCTCTCTGTGAATCACTCTTATCAGCCAATATAGGAACCCCTAAGCCACACTACGACTATATGGTTTGCATTCCAATGCGAATGCTATTTTTTCAGTTATTACAAACGAGTAGGTAGATCGCAGCATTCCAATGTTCTATTAACGCGTCCCAGGACTACCGTTACACAACAGATGGAGTAAGCCTATACTAGGTTAGAAAGGGTTCGTGTCAAATGTTCACATTTTTAGGGGCAAATTATGTTGGAGATGCTCATCAGACTTCCCACTAATTGCCATCCAATTACTTTCATAATACATTTAATCAACACCAGAATTAATTTTTGTCAAGGCATTCTGGTTTTCATTTGATGGATGTGTGGTGTTCAACTCTTGACTCAGAGATCTCACAGACACACAATATAATGTTTTTTTTACAAAAAAAGTTTATTTGAAATATTGGTATGAAAAAATAGTCTCCCCATCAAGATTTCACACTTTGAATTGAAAAGAAGTATTCCAACATTTTGGCCACAAGCAATAAAATGTGAATGACAGGAGAGATTTAGTGTCATTGAACCAACACCACTTTGTAACCTTGAGAAATTATATTCTAATTAAACTGAACTACTGTAACCATCTTAGTTCCTCCCAAAGACAACCTGTTCAAAGTAACAAATTAAGTTATGTTTTGTTAAGGATTTAACATGGATGCTAAACAAAAACATTTTGATTTTTTAGAAAAAGGCCATGGAAAGCGTACTAAAAAAAAAAAAAAAAAAAAAGGGATAATAGAAAATAAATAAATAAATAGATAAGGTGTGGAATGTCTTCTACAAATAAATAGTACACACACACACACACACACACACACACACACACACACACGAGAAAATGTACATAAAAATACAAATTATGGATACAAAAAAACAAAAAAACAAAACAAAAAAAAAAAAAAAAGCCAGCAATATATAAAATACCAACAAGACCATGAATATTTGCATTGATTGTGCATTTCACGCCAGGGGAGCCAATCGACCAATGACAGCAACGCCCAGAGGGAGCGCTGAGCAAAAGATGTTTATAAACCATTCAGAGAGAGCGGGAGAGGTTGGACTATTCCGTACACATTCACTACACTGAGGAGGGAGCCAGTCTGATACAGCTAAAGAGGCATTTCCAGTGAAATAGCAGCAGGGAGAGAGAGAGAGAGAGAGAGAAAAAGGTGTGTCGTTGAGTAATGCATTTCAAGTATTCCACCACATTTGTGGGAAGGGGTCCCCGTGTTACATCAGGGGGCTCCGCCCGAAGCAGCTTCCAAAACAAGGCACTCCAAATCAAGGACACCGTACGACCAACACAACAACAAAAAAAACAACATATAAAACTCTATAAGAGCTGCTCAAAGTCTCGAAACAGAAGGGGGTGCCGTCGAGCCGACCCTAAAATTCGAAACACAAAAATAAAATAAATAAAAATGAGTCTGCAGTGTCTCGGTGAGTGATCATAGGTTCTCCTTGTTGTGGTGTTGGTGGTTGTTGGGGCCGGACGAGACATCCGCGGCAATGGCATGCAACGTGATGTCGGCGGTCTCTGCGGGCCCCCGCACCCATGGGTGGTCCAGGATCTGCTCCAGGGTGGGCCGGTCCGAGGGCCGCTCGCACAGGCACCACTTGATGAGCTGCTGGCACTCTGGGGGAAAGGGGGGGGCAGACCAGTTAGCTAAAGATGCCTTCCGTAGCTCGCTTTGTTTGTTTGTTAATCTTAGTATTTTAAATTAATGGAAACAATACTGCATTTAAACCTTCACTGGATGTATCTCTATTTGCACACAATGAGCCCACAGTACCCAGAATGCATGGAAACCACAATTTACAATCAGGTCATTTAGCAGATGCTTTTATCCAAAGTGACTTAATGCACGTACAATTGCAATTATCAAGGAGCAGGTAGGCCAAATCCGGTGCTCAAGCCCATGACCTTCTGGCTGAGAGTCGAACATCCAAACCACTAGACTGCCCTAGTTTCTAAATCTGAGTATTTTCTTTTATCTCTGTATTTAAGTGTATTCGTGGGACCAATGCTGGATGCATTGATCCTATTTGCACACAGTACCCAGAATGCAATGCAGGAGGAGAAGAGAGCGCAAGTGAGACTCACCGAGGGAGACCTTTCGCCTGAAGAAGGGGCGGGCCCTGAGGATCTCGTCATCCTGCTCGAAGGGGATGTCGCCGCACACCATGTCGTAAAGCAGCACGCCCAGTGACCACACCGTGGCCGATCGCCCGTGGTAGCGGTGGAAGCGGATCCACTCAGGCGGGCTGTACACCCGGGTTCCTGTGAGGGGGAGGGGCAGAGAGAGAGAGGGGGGTGTTATACTGAGTTGTCCACTCAAACAGTGGAGCAGGATCAGTATCTCAAAATGTGTGTGTTGGGGGGGCCAGTTCTATTACTGCACATCCATAAAAACATGAAGGCAACACTAAATCATCACAGGGAAACGAAGCTGATGTAACAGGCAGTCTGTTAAAAAAAAGGAAGGTCAGCCCGCGCCCTCACATGCTCAGCCCCTCCCCCACCCATGAAGGCGGCACGAGGCAACCTGGATACCAAACAAAAACAGCAGCGCGTGACTGAGGCACAGATTGCTGCGTGTAGCCAAGCAGTTTCTAACGGAACAAATTTTCTCGATAACGTTCGCTACGTTCCACAACCCGGGTTGATATTAGTAGCGACTAGTTTTGGGAGCGTGACAAGACCACAAACAACAAATTTTTAACCAGCCACGGACACAGTCTATAAGAGTTATCCAACCCACAACTCCTCTCCGCTTTAAAAATAATCTTTTGGTTCAGCATAGTTTCGAATTTAAGTAACAAAACGAGAAATAAGCAGCATAAATTAAACACGACCTCGTGACGCACCGACTACCAAACAAAGAATCGTCCTTACGTGACAAGAACAATAATCACACCCTCGTCAAAACCCACGCGTCGTATTGGCCTGGTTAAAAGCACACACACAGAATCCCGAGTATCGGATCAGCACTGGCGACTTTAATAAAAAATAAATAAAAAAAAACGTGGAAATGCTGCGTCACTGCACAGTGAGTGGTGGTGACCTTCATATCAACACCGGAATATGCATATGCCTACTTGCCGGCTCTAGACTAACGCAATAAAAACGTGCTCTACGTTTGTAGAATACGTAAACAAAAACAGAACAAACGTAGAAATACAATCTACATCACACACTGCAACACGACACGCACCCCCCGTCGAGCAAGAACGTGAGCCTACCGTCAAAGTCCGTGTACACGGTGTCCTTGAGCAGGGCGCCGGATCCGAAGTCTATGAGCTTCAGATCGCCGGTCCTCAGGTCCACCAGCAGGTTCTCGTCCTTGATGTCGCGGTGGACCACGCCGCAGCCGTAGCAGTGCCGCACCGCCTCGAGCACCTGGCGGAAGAAGCCGCGCGCGGCCGCCTCGTCCAGCGCGCCCCTCTCCGTGATGTAGTCGAACAGGTCCTTGGCCGCCTCTGGCCTCTCCATGACGATGAGCCAGCCGTCAGCCCGCTCGTACCAGTCGATCAGCTTGACGACGCCGTGGAACGCGGTGCCCACCTTCTTTAGTAGCACAATCTCCAGCGGGACCACGCCGCCGTTCTGGAGGGAACACAAACACCGACGTCACGCTGTTGGCTAGCGGGACTTGAGTACATGTCCGATTTTATCACACGACAACCAGCGTGGAATTGTTTTACATTTTTAAAAAGCGGTACATTGAGTATAGAACAACGATTCTCACCAGAGTGCCCCATTCGGTTACCCTCTCCTTGGCAACGTGTTTCACCGCCACCTGCAACACAAGGAGGCGCTGGTGAGATCGTGCACGAGTCTACACGAGTGCGACAGAACAACAGCGGCCATGTGGTGCGACCAAAACAAAGCCCGTACGCGTCTCCTTACCGTCAAACCGTCGCACAGCCTGCTGCCGGCGTACACGGTACCGAAGCCCCCGCTGCCCAGCACGGCCCCCACGTGGTAAACCTTCTCGAAAGGCTCCTTCTCCGTCTTCGCTGTGAAATACATAAAAAAGAACGTCTTTATATGGCTATTTAAACATTTATAAGACTTTGCCGAATGAGCGCCACCGGCGTTATGCGTTTCAAAATGGCCCCAGCTCCCGAAAAAGGTCACAGCCTAGTTCTCTAATATCTGTCTAACAGAAGAAAAACAACAATACAGGCTATTGGATAAGCGACAGACCCTAACACGCAGTGGTTATGTAGCAGCGATCAGCCGTGTTACAGGTAACGTTATATCAGACGTAGACTATTTGAACCAGAACCACAAGGAATACCGGAGGGTGCTCTCCCGGTGAATCCAGTGGGGAATCCCTTACCTTGTTGTAGCTGTATTTTCACGGGCAAATCCATGCTGGGCGTGCTGCAAATGTGAGAAAATGAGCCGAATTTAGAAAGCAACATATTTGTTTGATGAAACGTCTCGGCGGGCGGCGCAGTCTTTGGCAGTGGTTAACTCCAGCTACGCTCTAATACACCTTCAAAACATGAAGGTTAAAAGCCACGTCCGTCCGCGCTTTTACCAACACGAAAGGTAAAAAAATATATAGTCCGTCAGCGAGACAAAAAATGAAATAAATTATCTTGATTTTCACAGTATAATCCTGAGAAATATTCCTTTCTCGCACAAACCACGTTAGAGTGTAAATGCCCAGTGAAGTAACCGCTGTGAGCAGCCTGTAATCTCTGGCTGCGCTCTGTTCCAGGCTACTCTATAAAGCCCATATTTTGTCTCTCACGGACCGCAGATCCTTCCGCCACACCCCCTCGGAAATTAAACAGTGTGTGTTTATTCATTTCTCAAAACATAAACAAAAACACATGGAATGCGACATAGCACGTGTCACCGTCATTTACTTTTTTGTAGTTTCAACAGCACGTGGAAAAATTGCATACCAAATAGGGACTATTTTGTTGTAGTAGAGCCGCCCAAGGATTTCTCCTAAATGGCCTAGTTGGCAGTGATACATGTCATTAAGTAAACTGTGACATGATTTATTTCAAGTCCAGCCGACCGTAATTTTCACATTTTTCTTATAGATGTGAATATTCTTATCCAACAGATAGAAATAATCTTATTTTTTTATTACTATGATTACTGTTATGATTATTATTTCTCATTATGATGGTATAGAGGCTAATGTAAACATACATTTACATTACATTACATTACATTTTCCATTGCTGACAGAGCAGAGAGTTGCCGATAGAGGGCACTGATTATACAACAGGATTCGCGGATCAAGAGCAAATATTTGAGAAAACATACTTATTTTTTATGGGCTATTGATAAATAGTAATATTGCATTACCATCTCAACATCTTAGACACTAGAGACCCGTTTTATCAATCATACATTTAAAAACAACAAATTGACACTGAGGTACAATATACATAAAATTTAGCTTTGAGTGAATTTGTGAATTTACTGTAAACAAAATGTAACAATTTGAGTTTGGATTACATTTGTAATATTGTACATATACTGAAATATTGTCCTGCAGTACATTTCAATAGGAAAACATGAAAGGCATTGCAGTGTGTGTGTGTGCATGCGTATGTGAGTGTGTGTGTGTGCATATGTGTGAGTATGTGTGTGTGTGTGTGTCTGTGTGTGTGCACACAGGGGACTTGAATCAAACAGGAGTCAATGTCTATGGTTGCTCAGTTCATGTTTTGCGGGGGGGTTAGAATGCTCAACTGCTTCATTCCTTAGCTAGTAAAATCCCTGCCTTTGTGTCAATCACCTGTGATATAGTGTTACAACACATTCATTTGTCACCTCTGTCACAATGAATAAGGTGGGCCTAAACCTCAGTACAGTCACCCACCTGCCCTGTTTGGACTCTCACAGTGTTTCTACCTTTTGTGTGACTCGCTGTCCTTCCCCCGGAGTGGTGTTTACCTGAGCTATAACATGGATCAGTCAAGGGCAAGATCAGAGGTGACCTGCATCCGTTATCTAAACACGCCATTAAACTAATGTCTTTTTGATATGGGGGCTGTAAAGAGCTGCCGCCTCTTTAATCTTGCTGCTAAGGAGCCAATAAAGGCTCCCTCTGGGTTTCCGTTTTGCAGTGCAGCGATACTGCAGTCCACTGATAGTACTGTTATCATCATATTATTATTATTATCTTTTTTAGTATTATTATTTTATACTTGAATGATTTCCATTTCTTGTTAAAGTGCAAAGTTCTCAGTGTTGAGTTTTGTCTTCTTGTTTCACGTGCAAATTGTTCTTAATGATTAACAGCTTATGCTAACCTATTAGCCTGCCGTTTCAACTAGGTAGGTAAAGACAAGCCCAGTTATCTGTTATCGTAATGAACAATATTTTTTATGATGATAATGACGATTTAATGTAGTGATGACAGATGAAGTGTTGTTCCATGTCTATAAGCGTGTAAGTAACATGTGTATTTGTATAGAGGACACCCTCAAGCCTAAACTTTTTAGGGGCGTAACTAGTGTTTATGTGTATGTTTGTGTGTGTCATGGGTAACTCAAAAAGTTCTCATCTAATTCGGATCAAATCTTGCAAATAATATGTTGACAGTTGATGTCAAGCCAGTGATGGATGGTCCATCGCTTGAATTTTGGGAAAACAAAACACTTGTTTCGTGGAAACAAACGTCAGATCTTCCTGAAACTTCATGAGTAAGATCTAAATTGGTTCACACATGGATATTAGCTGTAAACAGTTGTTCAGTTTTATATAATCAACCTCTGATATTTGGTTATGTGTGTTGCTTAGGCTTACATTTCTCTCCCAGGCAGAACATACCCTGTGTAAGGGGCTCTGCCATTCGCTGCCTGAAATAACATTACATAAGGCAGCAAGAGGATTCCAGACCAACACTCGTTACGCTGCCTTACATAAGCTGTCATGCCCCTGCCACGCTGCACCGCTGCGTCACTCTCAAACCAGCGTTAATCTGTCTGGGTGAAGCACAAACTAAAGAGACGTTTATTTACATGCAGGGCAGAGGGGTGGTGTTGGTGGTGGGGGGTGGCATTTTGAAGCAACACTTGATGGGCTTGACCTGGTTGACCTTGCACCTGACCTCTCAGTGACCTCCCACTTAGAGCAGAGTAGGTCTAACCCTGCTGACCAGTCCAACAGCCAATCAGAATCACCCACAGACATAAAACGTAAGTATTCTATACGTACGTGTTTGCATGTGCATGTGTAGTTGTGTATCTTTGTGTTCTATATTTGAGTGTTTGCATCAATGTGCTTCTAAAGTATGTCTGTGTGTGTGTGTGTGTGTGTGTGTTTGTGTGTCAGTTGGCTGAAGAACAGTGACACCTGCTTGTAAACCACACAGTGAGAACCACTATATGATTGTTACAGCCCACAGGAGCTGGCTCCCCCAGCAGAGTGCCCCCTGGCTGGCTGGCTGATGCACTGACATGTGTTTAGTCCTGAGAGGCTTTTCTGTGTTGCCCATAAACACTGCTGGGAGGGACAGAGACGCCTGCAGGTCTGAAAATAAAGTCTTGTTTGATCACCGTGCACAGAGGGGCGGGGTGTGTGTGTGATTTTACAGAGCCTTATCTGCGCCAAGCTCTGTTTTGATGGAGCCACACTCTGCGGGGCCCGCAGAGTAAAACAGCTCAGCGCACGCCTGACTTGGCCCAGTAAAATCATTGTTGCGAAAGATGCTTGAATGCAGTTTGTAAACAGTGTGAAGAGGGTTTCATCCAGATGATCGTAAAATGGCCACTAGAAAACATTATGCTTAGTTTGGTGGCGGCTTTTACAGTTAGTTTTATTTACAATTGATAACAAGCATTATTCAATACTAAGTTCTTCACACACTTGTCTTTACCAGCTTGGCACAACAACATTTCATGTCCAAAATGCACCTAGTCCCCTAAAACACATATACAGTACATGTCTCATAAGCAACTCATTAAACCAAAACACCTACACCAGTTTTCTTCTAACTAAAACACTTTGTCACTTAAACCCTGTCCACACTAGAATTTAGTGTGTCCACACTAGAATTTGAAAACGCATATTTATTTCTCCGTTTGACCTTTCATCCACACTAATCTGACGTTTTCCAGCACTGAAACCGGAGCTTTTCAGAAACGCTCTCCCAAGTGGATAAATCTGAAAACGCTGGGTTCGCTGCCTAGTATGAATGGCGAAAACTGAGATTTTCAGAAACGCTAGCTTCACATGCAAGATCAAATGACTATACTATTTTGCCAGCGGATTTTGGCGGGAAGTACAAAAAGCGCATAAAACCGAAACCCAACTTGGCCAAGCTCGCTACCTCTCATAAGGAACGACGTTTTTGGAGAAGCCCTGGGCAAGCAAGTGCCCAAGTGCAATATTATTTATTGTCTTTTTAAACTTGACAGCATATAACAAGATTCTCTTTGGGTATTTGCAAATAAAGTCTAAATCAAAATTGCTGTCGTATCTGGTCATTTTCTATTATTGCAAACAATATATATTCAAAACCTAACAAAAGTAAAACAAGTAGCCCAATGCAAAAAGTTCAAATACTATACCAAATGTGCAATAATAACAGACTGATTATGTGCACTTCATACAGTAATGCCGTCCTTGTTGCGAGGCTGTTCCTTTCTTAACTGTTCTGTATCCTCAGATGATGGATGATGTTTTTTATAGAGCTCCAATATGTCACCATATTTGCTCTGGCATGTCTCCCAGTGCATATTTTACACAGATTTTGCGACTTTATTGTCATTGGTTACTAGTATGAGTTAAATGAGTTTTAGGTTTTACCTCATTGTCTGTCTACCTGCCTTAGCGGAGAAGAGGTGTTTCCGTAAACAACAAAAGTGGAAATGACCAGGGGCGTCAGCTGCACTGTTAAACATCTGGGCTGAGCCCAGAGTCTTCGGGACGTAGCTATATGATGGTGTGTGTGTGTGTGTGTGTGTGTGTGTGTGTGTGTGTGTGTGTGTGTGTGTGTATGTGTGTGTGTCTGTGTGTGTGTGTGTGGCGACTCTCGACACTGGGCCGTCAGTGTTACCAAAAGTAAAATAACTTGCCGTATCCGCTCAGAACCAGTGAGCAATGCACAAATTAACTGTACATATAGTATAGCTAACCTCACACATACATACCGTACGCGCGTAGTACATAGGGCCTATGCTAGTAAATACGGGGGTGAGGTCACGTCACGTCACGTCTCGTGAACTTTAAACAAAATGTAGCAATATCATCGCGCTCTTCGCAGACCCGCGAGACAGGCTGCGGCATGAACATTATTGCACATTCATACAGGAAATATTTGTTGTTGAACTGCACCTAAACTTTGTGTTACATACATTTAAAATTACATTCGGGGCTGAAGCCCCGGAAAAATGCCCTGGCTACGCCGATGGAAATGACACGGAGGAGCTGCGTATGGTATTGTGTTTAGCAACTTGAGCATGCGCAGTTCAATTTTTTTTTTCCCCTGGAGTAACCGTTTCAGTATGGACGCGGATACGTGAAAACGGTAGTGTGGCCGCGTGTCATGGCACCGTGAAGGCGGGAAGTCTGAGAAAACACTTAATAACAAACACTAATCTACCTATTGTCCAGCTGGCTGTTTGCACAGAAAGGTTTTGCTACGTTGAAGCTACGTTAACGCTACGTTAAAAGCTAGCACTTCCTTCTGATGCCACGCTGCAAAAAACCCCAAATGTTTCTAAACTCTTTCATGGCCTTGTTGACTTGTTGCTGTTGGTGTTCATGTTAAATCCATCGCCCCCGCCGCCCGAATTTCACCCTTATCAGGTTGTCCTCGTTAACTTTCACTATTTCTATGGAGACCCAGCTGGGCTGGTTTCGTCACACCACTCTTGCTAAACTCCCAGCAACTAGTCTTCAAGGACATTGACTGGCCTCAACCTGTGGAGGCTCATTTGCTCATTTCGCACTCATCGGTTTCTCACGCGGCCATTCAATGTGATGTGATTGGTGAATGTGATGTGATTGGTTGGTGCACGTATTAAGTATGCTGCCTTAGGGGCAACTTGAGGTGGAGTGTTAGAGGTGTGGAACCCACTGGAGGAGTGTCGTTATGGCTGCTCTGTGGCCCTCCAGTGGTGAGCATCAAATGTATCAAGCTGGTACAGAACGCTGACTAAGGCAATATCACTCCTGTAGGTCCACTGGCTCCCAGTTCATCTTAAATGTGTCTTTAATGTTTCTCTTGCTCACCTATAAAACATGGACTGGCACTTTCTTCTGTGCCATAAGTACCATCTCAAACCTTACACCGGTTTCCCAGAGCGTTTTTTTGGTTTACACACTGCCCGCAGATTGTTGCCAGAATCCTGACTGAAGCTAGACAGTTCAGTTCATGTCACTCCTACTCCGGCCAGTGTTGGCTCCCAGTTCATCTTAGATGTGTTTTTAAGGTTCCTCCCTGATCACCTGTAAAACACTACATAACCATGGTACTTGTGCTAGCACAGGTACCATCTCAAGACTTACACTCACGGAATGCAGGCCTTTTTGTCTATCGCTAGTGTAAATGTATAGGTGAACGTTTATATTCCCCATTGGGTCAGTAAATCTACATATTTCCCAGGGATGATAAATGTACACATTTACCATGCTAAATGGAAGTAAATGTATGTCAAGCGCTCATACTGTAGGCTGTTAGCAATTATTTTAAGGACTGAATGGTAAACAAACAAGTTATAACTAACTAAGTAAGTTATAAGTTGTTTGTTTACCATGACTGGTGTATGACCTATTCAGCTATTGACTTATGTCACTTCGGATAAAAGTGTCTGCTAAATGCTGTAATTGTAAATATAAGTGATAGTAGCTAACCCTAAACATAAACATCTTTAACACCTATCCTATAAGGATGTTTGCCAAGGCTTACATAAGCGTTCAAGGGCCAGGTACAGCAACATCTCAACATTTGTACTGGTTTAAGCTCATTATAGGGTATATTTAGGTTTGTCATAATAAATTATTTGTATGAGGTGAGTAAAAGGCATTCCGACCTTTATTCTGACTCTCATTGGTTTAATGTCTTGTAGTTGTGTAGTACACACACACACGCACACGCACACGCACACACACACACACACACACACACACACACACACACACACACACACACACA
>JAOEHI010001844.1:0-12228 GCA_025447815.1 Percopsis transmontana
GTGTGTGTGTGTGTGTGTGTGTGTGTGTGTGTGTGTGTGTGTGTGTGTGTGTGTGTGTGTGTGTGTGTGTGGGCATAAGGGATCTCATTATGCAGTTGGGGGGTGTTCCTCTGAAAAGGTTTAGAACCACTGGTCTACATATTCAGTTTGTAAAAACGTGGACTGAGGAAACATTTGAAGATTTAGGAAGTAGGAACCAGAATTAGCGTTATGAACACATTATTGGGATGCCGCCATATAATGTTTACGAGGACAACACACAATGAATTGTACCACTACGATTATGTCGTCATTTGAGATATGGATATTGGCATGCGACTGTAACAGAAATTCATTCTGAAATGAGCCTGTAATTGGGTAGCTTATAGATGTCACGGGCGTCACTTTATTAAGCATTTGTCATGTGAGTTGAAGCCCTGAATCAAGTGAACTGCGCTGGCACCCACGCAATAGTTAGCTCCACTCCAGATTAGTCACGTGTCGTTAAATTCCCTGGGCTCTTGACGAAATCAGGTTAGATATAAAAGCGCACCTGGTGACGTTCAGCAGCTACAAGAAAAGCCAGTAAGGACACATTGAGTCACGCATTTGGTCCCTCGCAGGGAATAACGCGTGAAAAATGATTTCATACAACAAATTGTGCTGCGTATCCGTTATTGTATTACTGAACTTAACATGTGCCAAACCTTTGTCAGATCTCCAGGTAAGTGCGCGTTCCGTGCGTAAACGTGTAATTCCTTAGAATCATGTGGACCCTGTTACTGTATTTCATGATTAATTCTGGTTTTTCACCTCTTAGAGTTTGAAGCAGCTTAATGAAGAGGGGCGGAAGGCGCCGTATTATGCTTCTGAAGAATTTGAGAGGAAAGACTTAAACACAGAGAAGTTGGTGTTCGACGCTGCTGAGGAGCAGCCTTGGGACTCTGATGTGACCAATTCCGCGCTGTCGGGAAAAGAAAACGCTCTAGCTCTTCTCCTCAAAGACATTATGAGGACCTCCAAGCGGTCGTGGAGCCGCCACAAAAAGGGTGGGCTGAGAAGCTGCTTCGGAGTCCGTTTAGAAAGAATTGGTTCCTTCAGCGGACTGGGATGCTAGACTAATGGTAAGCTAAAATTAGGCTACTCGGGGACAAACTTTTTACTTATAACTTGCAAATTCGTTCAGTGCAGAATCATATTTTAATTTGAGTGGAATAGCATATATTTTAAATCTAACTTCCTTACAAAAACTTCGATTTACTGTAACCATTACCCACCTCTCACAGTCTTGAATGCTGGAAGAAGGGAGAATGTAACATATTTCTGATACACGAGTTAATAGTGGATCGTTTAACGCCATAAGGTAAAGTTACATGGGGCATTAGCAGTCTTTGATCTGGCATAACAGTTGTGTATTGTCTTAACAGGCGTGGATCGACACAGGAATACAGCAAGCCACCACGATTAACATGAAGTCCACTAAAAGAGCTTACCTCCACAACTTCAACAGCATCGAGTTTACAAAATCGTTAGTGACGGGGTAATTAAATCCTCGTTGGAATTTAGACATATTTGTCATTTCAATTTTTCTTTACTCATTAAATATCGTATTGTTGATAAATGATTGTAAATGTATTTATTTATTTTCTTGTTAGATAGCGTATAAGACGTATACTGGCTTGTTACAGACTGTACTGAAGTAAAATAAATATTTTGCATTATAATTATATGTCCAAAAATTCATTTGTTAGAGTTTTCATGGCACCAAGTCATTGCTGGAATGAATGCGGGCTATACATTAGGCTATCTAGATATAATGATATAATGATTTATTATAATGCATTTGCAGTCAGTCGATAAAATGGAATAGCATACAAACTGTGAAAAAGGACACAAACTGTCTACTTGACTGTACATATCTGTGCATGATGTAATGATGATGGGAACTATGTTCACTCACTAAGCCGAGCATTCTTAAAGAATGAATGAGACGATTACATTTAGCCTATTTGTTAGCGTACTATCTTGCTATAGAGGATCTGCTGGTTCTCTCTGAGGGCAGAAGGATAGAGCGACTGTGAACAGCCCCTAAACAGCCGTGCTGACATAGATGTTATCTACCAAGACGCATTAGGAATGTTTGCAGGGTGGGTTTATTAACGTACACCTTTCTTACACCTTTCTATGTGTACTACCTTTCAAGTCCCTTTACTCATGGATTTTATGCAAGTAACTTGTAAAAATATCTACCCATCAAGAAAGATTAACCACAAAATAACCTATGAAAGTAAACGTTAGTTAGCAAATTAGAAGACTATTTTACATGTAATTTGTGTTGCATAATTACATTAATAGATCCAGCATAATCCAATGTTTCGAGTAGGCTACTGGGGGAAAAGTCATGCAGCTGCTAAACTCAGAATGGAATGATATTTCAAAGACAGTTGACCAAACATATATTACGTTATGGAAGTTTTAAAGAACATTTGACTGTATATTGCTTACCACGGTATGATGAAGCAATGAAGCAGGTCAAAACAGATCATGAAGCAATATCAAAAAGAACTGTGTGGTCTAACTCTTTTGAATTTTAGTTAGCACTCTGTTTAAATGACATTTGTAAATTGATGGATGAATACAATGTAAGGAAATAACACCCTCTAAGGAGGTGTTATTGACCATGCTTTGACTGAAACAAGTATGAAGAAGGACAAAAATAAAATAAATTCATAACTAAACTGCTTTTTATAGTACATTTTCATGGGTTGTGCAATGCATTAGTTTATATAATAGCTCTCATTGTAACAACATCATTATAATCCTGTTGACTTCATTTAATCGTAGGGGGCATGATAGTCTAGTGGTCTAGGTGTTTGGACTCCCAGCCCGAAGGTCGTGGGTTCGAGCCCCAGAGTTGGTCTACCTGTAAGCATCCTGGAGCAAGATGCCTAACCCGTACCTGTAATAAACATTGATTGATGAGTTGTATTAAGCTAATCTGTGTTTGGTTAGGTAGCCTATATAAATAGAACTGAAGGGACCTTGATGTACAGTATCTGTACTGTAGGCCTTTAGATGCATTGACAGGATTACAATTCCTCCTAAAATATCAAAGTCACTACCTTGTCTACGCAAAAATGCTGGGCAATCATGGTTTACTAAACCGCCCGTAATTGAGATATACATGTTTAGTTCTATATCCTACACATTCTTCAGTCAATTATTGATGATTATGGCACCTTACCAAATATATTTGCTAAAACCTTTGTAACCGTTTAACATAATGTCCATAGGCTCACAATTAATGTAGAGGTCTGTGAGAATAAGGAAAATACCACCTGTCTATAAAGAGTGCCCCTGCCGCTTCTAACTGAAGAGTGAGCGGGAACATGGTGATGACATAATTGCATAAAATGCCACATTTAGCAGCATTGGGAAAGTCACGTCCATTGAGGCTTGGCCAAAGAATGACCACGTTTACTGTCTCCCATTACTCATCAACATTATCAAAGTGTGTGTATGAGGGTGAGAGTCCGAGGGACAGGGTAGGTATTGTTTCTGCCTAGGTTTCTAAAGCAAAATATGGACGTGACTAGACCTATGTCATAGTTATGCTTCATATCTAAGATGCAAGTCCTTTAAAAGGTGTCGTTTCCGACAGACCATGTTATCACAATCAGGTGTCAGGAATGCGCACCCAATTCCTTGCATAACTGCATGTCAAACTAGATGTATAAAAGACCCTTGCTATGGGCTAGGCATAGAACTAACCACCAAACCAAGCAAAAGACAAAGAGAAGAGGCCATTAGGACAAAAAGAAACTGAACATGCAACATTTTCACATTCCTTTCTATGGCCTCCTCCTTATATTAATCCTACCATTTTTTGGGGCGCATCCCATCAGCCAAGGCTTTACCAACAATGACGTCAACGTCTTAAAGGTGAGTCAACAAACCTCTTCATAGAGATGATAATAAATAAAATGTTGAACAAAATGTGTAGCCTTTAACGCTCGGTTTTGGCTCTGCAGGTGCTGCTTCAGCAATTGGAGGAGTATCTTCCCGCACAGTCTGAGAACGAGGCTATGCTGGGTGAAAGGCTGGACGAAATTACCGTGGACGAGTCTGTAGATACCGAGAGGCCGCAAATCCAAACAGGCCTGGATGAGGCCGCTATCAGGGAGTTTCTGTCAGCGAAAAACTTAAAGGCCGTCCGGAACGACTCGTCCAGGAGAACTTCCAGCTGCTTCGGGCGACGAATGGACAGAATTGGTTCCAAGAGCTCCCTGGGTTGCAACACAGTCGGAAGATATAGTAAGTGACTTGGGATGATTTGCCGTGTTTTAACTAGAGAAATGTACAGCATATTTATACTGTGTTTCCAGAGAACATATAGCCCATTTCTAATGTTTTTTATTTACTTGCAGACCAAAAGAGAAGATGAAGTCTTACATCTGAAACCTGCAACTAGCCTACAACATCTCTACCAAAGCATATTTTCTATGCATTATCTATTTATTTAATTATATTTATTGCATTTCATTGTGGTGGCCAATATATGTACTTAAAAAAAGTCAGATTGTTCTTCTGAATTATTAAATAAATGTTTACATTTGCACATATTTGCTGTTCATGTTAAGTTGAGGCATCTGAAAAACACTGCAGTGGTATCAACAATTGTACTAAGAGAGACTAGAAAATCTGCAATAGCTATAGACAAATAAGCAGTAGAACTTACAGTAACCATGCTTGGGCATTGTACCTACAGTATAGTTTATCTACCGGGTGAGAGGGGCCATTAATTTATTTTAAGTTGTGCATTATTCCTTATGATTTATATTACAGTAACATTAAAGTGGTTAAAAAACAGCAACATTTCAGGAATGGAAGGATAGCATAGATGTCCAAATGCTCTGTAAAAATCATACTGTGAAGCGGTGGCAGCCCACGCACTCTCAAATTCCCTGGTCCCTTTCAATCTAAATGAGGCATCTAGCCTCCTCTCCTAGCACTAGAAAAACTCCTACCTAAGATACCTTTTCACAGCAGGCAATACTAAATGTTGCCTCCCCCAAAAGAGCCTGCTTTATCGTCTGCTTTATAACGGCCGATCGGGAAACCTATTAGGCCAATCGTGTGGTTGCACTGACCTTGCACATGCGTAGTAGTATAAAGTATAAAACTGTGGGGGAAAAAAGTTTTTTAAACTATATTTTGGGGCAAAGTCCCAAAGTTTTTTATCAGATTGTTGGTGACATGCATTGATACGCTTTCAGCACCTTGGTGAGCGACAAAGCCTACTGCAGCAAAATTTGGGTTGACTCTGATAGATCTCTGATAGATTCAAATTCCCAAAACACAATCTGTCTCTTTCATGCTAGTCTATTACTGACCCAGATTCAAGTCTGTGGGAAATGTGCAAGGTGATGGCACAGGTGACATCCCGTCGTAACGGCTGTCATTATCATTTTGTCATTAGGAAGGCTACACTATACTGCAGGCTAGACCGGTGCTAGAACAGAAGGGTGTGACATTGAGAGAAAGTGGCAAGATCCGAGGTGCCTTAGACAGCCATGTTAAAATAATTCCTTCATTATAAAAGGTCTACAAAAGTTGTAGAGGCTAAGGAGGCTACTAGTATGTATCTAACCATTAGAGGATACTAGTATGTTTATGACCTTATTTTACATTACTTCTAATATGTTTTCCATCTTGCCCTAACCATGGGTTGACAGTGCTTATATGGTGGGTTTAAGGGTTAGGAGGACAGATAAAGGTAATAAGTTGAATAGCAGAGTGGCTGCCTTCCAATGTGCGCCATGTCTGAGGTCATTACAATTACAATTGGCAGACGCTTTTATCCAAAGCGACTTACAAATACATGGTGCTATTACATTGAGAGGTTAGGGGTTAGGCATCTTGCTCCAGGATGCTTACAGGTAGGTAAACTCTGGGTCTCGAACCCACGACTTTCCGGCTGGGACTCCAACACCTACACCACTAGACTATCCTGCTGCCACATGCCACTGTTTGTGTGTAAGCATGACAATACCCAGACCAGGCACACACAGACATACATACACCCCCTCCCTCACACAACTGGCAGCTTTATCATGTGGAGGTGTGAGAATGCACTTGAGGCAATCTACAAAATGATGAGCTACAAACACCTGACTGTCCCTAGTATAGTGTGTGTCTCTGTGGGAATATACTGTACTGTGCACTCGCACATACTGTAAAAGCAAAGTGGACCAGTGAACCATGTCTAAGGGCCAATATGAGGACAGCACTCCTGTGGGGCCTGCACCTCACTCTGGTGAGCAGTCATGTCTTGGGGAGGTTGTATTCTGTATACTGTCAGACAGCTGAAGGTTTCGTTTGAAGTTTAGGCTTCTTGATAAATTATTTTCAGCTTTTTGTAAATAAAAACAATTGTTAGGTGTATACAAATATTTTTTCAGTGAATCTGTTAAATACACCAATATTGTGCTTGTGAAACAGTTTGCGCATTTAGAAGACGTACTTATATATAGACATTAGAAGACATTATTTTAATGTCTATGATCATGGTCCGCGTACAGAGCAGGCGTATTGTACTCATACGTGACCACTTGGCATACTCGGATTTTCATGTTGGAGTGGACGCAGTTTCTGGACGCATGCGCACTACGACCTCACTTATTTAAAATGATGCACTCTTTCCACCTGGTCAGCAATTTTAAATAGTCTTCTGTAACTCCCACTCCTCTGCCTATTCCCACCCACTGGATCGGCATATTACTATTACTGCACCTTTTTGTACATGCGCAGTGAACGTGCAGGCAAAGCGTACGAGACGCGAAAATTGCGTCACGCGTACAGTAGACCTACGCTCGCCAAGCGCGGACTGCGTATGCGGAAGCATTCCACGGCCTTTAGATGACGGCGATCGCCATCCAGCGAGCTAGTGGTCCGTGCTCCATGTCTAAATATTTTAAATCTCGATTAATAAGCTACATTGTTTATAATATGCGATCAATCAATCTGCTCGAAAAATCCATGGGATCCAAGCAGCATTGCATTATTAATCATTGATTATCTTACACGGGCGTGATTGCCCGACCTTGTAAACAACCATTATTTTATAAGAAAGTTTTAATTCATATTAAATATAGCCAGCCGTATCAATCTAATAGTTGTTAAAAAACGTTTAATTCGGTCCCATCGGCATCGCCTTTTTAGGTCAGAATTTAATTACAGGTGCGCACATTCTCCCGTCAAGTTTGTTTTTTATAGATCACAACCTTTGCGAGGGAAGTGGCGTATACGCACGTTTCGAATCCCGTTTTTTGCGTATGCCACGTTTATAAATAAGACCCCTGCCCTCGACACTCCATCCACTATATTATACAGTCTATGATCTACACCCTTTCATGTTTAACTTTCAGAATGTTGACTAAAGAATCAACGAAATCTTCCAAGTCATTTTCAATTACTAAGTATAGCAAAAATTAAAAAGCAATACAATTTTGTGGTGGAACACAATTAAGTCAGAGAGAGAAATCTAAGAATTTGTTTTGTGGTGTATAACTTCTGCCTGGTTACCGATGCCATTTACACGTACACATTTTTATTGCATTTAGCACAACACATATTTTGAACTTTATCTTATGCCCTTCTTCCAAAACAGTTTCTCTAAAACAAAAATAGGCCTATGTATATTTAACTTGAAAATGTCTTGTATAAGATGTGAAAATGATTCACTAATTCCACCATAAATGTAAATAAATGTGTTCTGACAGCCAGCATGGAGGAAATGTCATTGTCTGTTACAATAAGACAAAATGCACTGTCGCATTACATTAGCCATTACTAATTAAACACTGGTGATATGCTTCAGTGAAGCATTTCAACAGGGCAGGAGCAAATGGAGGGCTACAAAACAACCTCATGAGGAGCAGTTTGGAGTTAGGAATTGGACACAGAGGCAAATGTGGAAAAAATGAAATGTTCTCACCAAGCTACAATGAAACTCATTTTCAGCAAAAGGAATAATAGCAATAATCTACATTATTTTATGCAAGTTATTACAAATGTTTAAGTTGATTTACACTCTGAACCACTGAATAAAAAATCTGTGGATTTGTTTATGTTTGGAAAAAGTAAAGGACATCTTATTTAATAATTATATAATAATAAAAAAGGCAGTTGGCATGGCAGTATTTTGCCATAAGCTTGCATCCCATATTTTAGTTATTGAAGATTCACCACTATCATATCGGGAAATGCCTCAATCTCCATGGGTATAGTATATGACATGCATGCATGTCACAAACATATTTGTCAGAGCAGTCCAACTTCAGTGCTGCAGAAACATCAGTCAATAGTCACTATATAGGAATTTCTTTTATACTGAACACATAAAACTTTCCTGAACAAAGTCAATGATAAAAATAAAACTTTTATAAAAGAAACTTTGTATCATTAATACAAATGATCATACAAATTACATATCATTTGTATCAATAATTACAATAATTTATGATCATGGTTTCGTGTAATTCCCATTCACACAACGCATATTAGTTTTATATTACAACTTGAAGAGTAATGTTAGTCAACAAATCATACTATATTTGTTCTTTTATTCATTTCCTTTTGCGAGAACTTCATTTCATTACCTTTTCGGGGCTCATAATCAAATCATTTTAAAGAAATTCATGATTTTGTACTGCATCTCAAGGTTTCAATCTTTTAGATTTCTTTTATAGATACGTTTGGTTTGACGGTCCTTTAAAAATGAGAAAAACAATTCCCTTACATTTCTTTTAATGCCAACTGTTGGAATCCTGTTGCTTAACATTGTCAAAATATTCGCTTTAAAAAAATAAAATAAACAAATCTATAATGTACGTCTCACAAGTATGAATTAATGATGTCAATAAAGACAGTTCCCCGTTAATTACTGTCGACCCACTGTTAAGAGTGTGTCGCCCTCTGTGCCGAAACCTTGAGTGCACGACTGTGCCCCAGTGCCATTGATGAAGGGTAGGAAGGGAATAATACAGTTCTAATACAGTCAGTTATAGTAGCCTATATGATACTCCATTTAGTTATGAGATATTTTCTCAGAATTACAAGATCTTCTCAGAATTACAAGATCTTTTCCCCCAAAAAACAGATCATCTCTCAGAATTATGAGATCTTTTCTCAAAATGAGATCATGAAATCATAAGGGTTTTAGTGCAAAAATCAGCCAGTCAGGCAGTAAATAAAATAAAAACAATATTCAGATCACAATACTAATTAAAAGTGCCATATTAACAAAAATAATAAAGAATAATGCGGAAATCTATAACCAATAATAAATAGAGGGAAATCTATAACTAATTAAAGGAATATTTCACTGGGTAGAATATACAGTTGCAAGTTTACATACGCTCAAGACATGAATGTCATGGCAATATTGGGCTTTCAATGATTTCTTTGAACTGTTCTGCTAAAAAAAAGGGGAACACATAATCGTCACAGTATAACATCTGAGTAAATCGGTTCAGTCAATCGGTTCAGTCAGGAAGCATATGCGATTGTGAATCAATGTCACCTGTTTTGGTGCAAATGAAAGCTACAACAGGTGCACTGGAGAGGCAACAGCAAGACAAAATTGATTCAAAATCGCTTATGCTTCCTGGATAGTGTGATATCCCTGAAGTTTAATTGACTTGGTGTTATACTGTGATGATTACGTGTTTCCTTTATTTTTTTGAGCAGTGTAAATCCTTTGTAATTTGTAGAAATACTTTATATTTTGTGTGTGCATTTAATATGAAATGTAATTTAAATCTGCATTTGTGGCTCGACCAATATACTTATTCATTCATTTTCCAATTAAGTTATTTTGAGACATCCTTTTTGCTCTTTTGCTATACACACAAATGTGTCCCCCCTCAAAATTATGTAATTGTAAGTAGAAATTAATGAGTAGATTCATGTATTGATGGATGTAGATTCAACACTTCACATGCAGAATTGCAGATTTACAAATGACATTTCATGAGAAATAAGCACACACACAAGCATCTATATTTTAACATATTTAACAGTAAGGAATTGTGTGTTTTTTCTCCATTAAGTAATACTATCCCTTGAGTGTCTTGTCTAACTTAATCTCGCGGGGCCAGACATGACTACGGCACTACGTGGTGAGAGTACACATCTGGGGACAAAATTTGGGTTAAAGAAAGAAATCTGACTTGTCGATTGTTGGTTTTTCTGCCTTTTAACGTTAAAGTGGAACACAATACAAGCAACCACGTGCAAGCAAACGCTATAGACACATTCTCTTTATTTATTAGCTTAAAAATAGATATTATAGAAACGTTTATTTCTGTTCTATTCCAAGTGTTGCATGCGCAAAATTGATTAAATTAAACCCATGGCCATATCTCTGCTACAAAGTTGCTTCTGTCGAAGTTGCTTGTGGGACTGTGTATACATGAGCACTGTTGCATTTTGCATTCCACCTCTCATAGATGTCCCCAGATGTTTTATAGGATAGTATAATAAGTCTGGCCCGCGAGACTACTTAATGATATTGAGAGCCAAGATGTTATCATTGCCCGCAAACTAGTGTCTCTAGAACTACTACAATGCATGTTAAGTGAAAAATTATGTAAAATACAATATGACTTCAACATCAGAAAAAGGAAAAGCGCTTATCAAACAGTGTTTCCAGTTGTACCATAAGGAATCTGTTTGTGTTTGTGTGTATGTGTAGGCTGAGAAAGGACAGAGACAGTGGCTCAGGAGCAGGTTAAACCCAGTGTGTGTTTGATCATTGCCAATATGTCATCCAACAGTGATGCAGTGCTGTCGAAGTTTGGCCTGAAGAAACTCGTGGGTTAAATTATGTCTTGTGATAATCCCAACCATCTGAAAAAGATAGCAGACTGCAAGTTACACAAAGCACCCACCACCTGACACTACAAGGCCACTACAAGGACTCAGTTCTAATTCCCAGATTTTGCATGAAAGAATAGCGACAAAATACTTTTTTATACATTAATACCATTTAAAAGTGGAGAGTTTTAGTAGCATCTCTCACCTCTCCCACAGCGTTGACTACTGGCAAGTGCCGCAAACCCATAGTTCTGAAGAGATTAAACACCTGGGAAACGTGTGTGTTCGGGGACACGGTGTAGGGAGATGGATTCATGTAAGGGGTGACGTCCTGAAGAATATATAGAAATAGAATTTTTAATATTTCTGCATTAAAATTATGCGTAGTTTGTCAAGGATTTCTGCTTGAATATTGTGTTTGTAATGAGATTCATTTAATTTAGTAGGTACAGTGCACATTGATTAATATTTATAACTAAATGGAAATATGACAGATTTAGCCATATTTACATTTAGTATAGAAAATAAAAGAAGTATACATTTAGTACAGAAAATGTTCTACCTGGTGTATGATTAAAACTATTTAATTAACAATAAAAACAAATTAAATATGATGCTGTGATGAAAACCAATAGGGTGAAATGTTATCTTATGATATAGGAGGACTCAGTGAAGCCCACCGTCTGTTTTAGTTGGATGTGATCCCCACACCTTACATTTTGTGAAATAGCTGCTTTAGGCTTAGCACTCCTAACTGAAATGACACTTTTTTCTTCTTTAGATTAAATTAGCTTTTTCCATTTAAATACAGTAAGGCACCTTAGCAAGCAAGAAAAGATAATAAAATAAAAGAAATATATATACAAATTCAATAATGATACAACAATACAATGCACGGCATTTTCCTTATCTATTTTCCTGACTTTGTTTTTACTCTAATCAAAATAAATTAGGGAGTATCAGATGGCTGGAGAATGGGAAGGCAATGTCTTTAGCAGTTTTATGGGCGTGTGTATAAAAGCTGCTCTGTAACACTTTTCAGGGTGTTTCACTCAAAGACAGAGAGAGTGGCCTGCTTGCAATCATAGAATAAAGATCTTTAAGAGGAAATACTGCATTAAGTCTTTTTTGGCAGTCTCACGTTTTAGTTCAAATGTCGGTGAATTTCCACAACAAAAACAAAGATAGATAATAACTATCTGAAAGCCAATGGTAACAGATGGACAAGACTGCCACCTCAAAATGCAATAAAATGCATATCAATTATTTAAAAATCATACAATGTGATTTCGAGATTTTTGTTTTAGATTCCATCTCTCACAGTTGAAGTGTACCTATGATACAAATTACAGACCTCTACATGCTTTGTAA